>VYZU01085931.1:6298-18573 GCA_013401355.1 Ceyx cyanopectus
AGAAATGCTTTTGTATATAAAGTGACTGGCAATGAAATATAATTAATATATTTTATCTGATGTAATTCCAAACAGAGAAAGAGACACAGGATAATGAAGAAAAGGTACAGTTCTCTTTTAATTGATTCATAACTCTATTGGTAAGCCAGTGTGGAAAGGAAAAGTCTGTGGAATGTGTTTTGCAGAACCCTGAGAGACATAACACCTGAATTTGGAGCTAGACTCTAAAAATTTGCCCACACCTTTACACAGCCTGGTTGTGTCCTGTCTGTACATCTCCATCAGCAGCACCTCTTCACCCAGGGATGTGACAGCAGCAAACACCAGAGCAACCTGAAGGATGGTTTTGCCTGAAGGCCAATGCACAAACAAGGAGGTATCAAGCGCTCTCCAACAGGCTCCTTTTTTCTGTCCCAAGAGAGACCATACTTTCTGGAAATGTAACTTTGCAGGATGAAACAAGCCAAGCCCAGTAAATTGCTTTTTAAAATCTAATGGCTGATTTCAATATCAGTCATCATCTCTATTCTGTTTTATTCTCAGCTTCTGTCTTGTTCTTTCTCGGCTTTATTAAGGAAGCAATTACGATCAATTATTCTGCTGCTGTTTATGTTATATAACTATTTATAACTGTACACAGATCTTTTTATTATCAGAAACTGTACCAGTTTCAAATGGTGTACAAACTTTCTTGTGAGAAAATACCTTCCAAGAAAATTAAAACCACTGCATCAGTGTGGTCCTGAGCTGAATTCTGGTTCCACAGTAGCTGCTCCATCCTGGTGTGTCAATTTATGTCACATCAGTTTGCAACTGCCACAGATCTACTCAAGGAGGAGAGTCCTCCAAGGCTGAAAAGCCTCTTGCTTGAGACTGGCCATATGGCCATAACCCAGAGAAAACTCAGGCCACATCTGAATTCTCATCCCAGTCAACTGTGCTAAAGAGAAGGCAAAAAATAAACTACTTTTCTTTCCTTTGGCATCTTGCATTGAGCACAGTTCATCCAAATTCAAAGCCAAAACTTGTGTTTATCTTCTTTTTTAAACTGATTCCTTGGGGGGGCTTTTTTCTTGTTTACATTCTAGCAATGCTTTCTTCGTGTATGATGGTTTTAATGTTACCTTTTAAATTTATAAGCATTTAACTTTTTATTCCCCTTCCTGAAGCTTTTATATTTAGTTTGAATTTGCCTGCCTCACGTATAAATGAAATGTTTTTAACTACCAGTGTTCCTGTTACTTTAATTTAATTAGATAGCAGACTGACAGTGTCTTTCTGACTGATCATCCTACAGTATGCATACTGTAAAAATTGCTTTTTGAAAGAGGAAGATCCAGTTTATCTCTTCTTTGGGATACATCCTGTTGTGAATTATGATAGAAAGAGCACTTTGTATTCCCCAATTCACATTAGCACAGTCCCAAGGAAGAAAACTCCTAGGATAAAGCAATGTTTCTGTAACATTCTGTATTTTTGCCTGTGTCTTACTGTGTGGGTTTGGTTTTGTTTCAGTGCTGGCTGATCCAACTGCATGTGTCTGCTTTTCAGTCTTTAAATTACAGTCTCAGGCTGTAAACTACCCAAGTAACAAATGGAGTGATGCAGCAACAGAAGGTGACCCAGATTACACAACACTTTATGCTAATGCCAATTCTTCTTGTTTAATGGCAGCTGCTCAAAGCTTTGTCTTACTGGGATTCACATTCAGCAGACACAAATAAAGCAGCCTCCTCAGACAGACACACATCATGCCTATCTTAATTTCAAATATTTTCGAGAGCTACAGCTTTTCATCCATCTCTATCAGCCTCACCAGCTGAGGCCATTTAGCCTCCTTGGCTTTTATTTACTCTCAGCCATCTGACACAATTATCAAGGAAACCCATTGTGACTTCCAATATTTTGCATACTTCTGTTTATGTGGAAGCTTGCCAAGCATGGGTTTTTTTCTATAAAAATAGTTGGACTTTTATACTCTTTCATAATAGAGGTGTTAATAACACCAAATATATTACAGTTGTTTAATAACTGATTTCTCTAAAGATGGTAATTATAAAAACACATATTATAAAGCATTGAGTTCTACTAAAATACATAACATGAACAGCTTTAGCAAAGAATAATTTAATCTCAATTTTAATCAGATAATTTAAAGTTACTGGATGAATGGTATCAAAATGCAGATTTTAAAGTACAGGTACAGTTTTAGCAGAACATTTTATTGCTATATTTCCAATATGTGAAACAAGGCTTTCATTCCTCAGTTAAAAAAAAGTATGAAGACAGCAAGCCATCATACAGTGAGTTCATACAACTTAGTGTTAAGGACCAAATCATTTTGGCATCTCCATCAAATTTTTAAAGCCTTGTGACAACACGAGCTTCCTGCTAGAAGTGCACGTCTAGCCACCTCCCCAGAGGACATGTCATAACAATAAGAAAAAGTACAAATCTTACTTTTTAAATGGATGAGCAGCAGAAAACTGAGGTAGAAGATGAGCAGAGAGTTAATTCTTGAATGAGCCATATTCATCTTGATAGGACATTCTCTGCTGAGCTGTCTGTTGTCCACAGGGCTGGTGCTGATGCTCACTGCTTTCCCATCTCTGAAGTGAAGGTAAGACCCAAGGCACACAGCTCCCTACAAGCCATCCTCGCCTGTGCCCCTCAGCAGCCTGCTCTCTGCAAGCCCACAGACTTTGATTCAGAGGCAGTTGTGCTTGTTAAGGTTTCACTTCGGCAGGTCCGAGTGATTTTTCAAACCTGGTGCAGATTTGTCTGGAGCTGGACTGGAGTTTCCCCTGGCTTTGTGCTGCAGAACTGTCACGAACGGTGTCTCTGCCTGGCTGACTCCGTGTGAGCTTCTCATCTTGCAAAATACAACACTCATTATCTTCTACTAAATCTCCAGTACGTCTCTCTCCCAATTCATGGTGTAAACACTTTATGCTTTCTGGCACAAAGTTAGATAGTAAACCCTTTCTACCCCCCCTTTTTTTCTTTTTTCTATATCTTACCTGATTAGCATATGAAGTAAAAATATTAAACTTCCCCATTCTCAATTTTTTTTTCCTTTTTTTTCCTTGGATATTAGCCTGTTCTCTTCCACAATGTTTTGGTTTGTGCTTTTTGTTGTTGTTGAGATTTTGTTTGTTTGTGTTGCTGTTTCTTTGGTTTTTTAAATGCTTTTGCCATCACTAAAAAGCATAATGATTGAGAACTGAGACAGGTCCTCTGAGCTTCACCAGCTTGTGTTGCAATTTCAAACTGCCCATAAACAAGCCAGGCACTCGGGTGCAGGTGATGACACAGCTTGAGAAGGGGATGAGGGCAGGCACTGAACTCTGTTTCTTGCTCTCCAGAGCTGGCCTTAGACAGCTATTGCTGGTGCAAGTGCCATGATTCTGCCCATACTCCAAGGAAACTCCTTCCCCAGCTGCCGTGATGGCTCAGCACCATGGCTCTTCACTGCTGATGGCACAGGCAATGCTCTCTTTCTGGGGCTATGATCCCAGTACAAACTTTGGCCATCTGGCACCTTACAAACATTAGGTTTGTATGTTTGCTACAGGTAAGCTGTACACCAGTGATTGCTGTGGCACTATTCAGGCTCCGTGGCCAAGAGAGAGAAGAGCTGCCTGCTTGGCAGGGAGTCTTCTCTTTCCACCATCTTCACTTCTACCAGCTGCCTCAGTTTTTTGTGCTTGCTCTCCCTGCCACAGTGCAGAGACCAGGCATTCCCAAGCCCAACAGCAACCCTGAAAACATATATGCTTGGCCATTACTATGTTATACTACTGTAACACAGAGAATGCTACAAAATTTAAAAAAAAAAAATATAAAAAAAAAAATTTTACTTTTTTTTCCCCCTAGTTCAGTGAAATCTTAATCCTCAGTTCCAGAAGCCTTTGACAATGTCTTCAACTTTACATTTGCACTTAACTGAACCAAGTACAGGTCTAGTCAAGCGTATGCTCAAGGCCTCAGGTGAGCAGATTGATGATGCCAAGATGAATTTAAGGAAGTTGTTTATAAGGGGTAGGTACTTCCACATCCATTCTTTCAGCTCAGTGAACTGAATGATGTTAACATTTCTCCTGCTGCAAGGCCCTTTCTTCTTTCCCACCTCGTTCACGGAAAAAACGGACGAAACCAGACGAAACTGGAAAAAAACGGACAAAACCGGACAAAACCGGAAAAAACTTGAAAATGCTGGTCTGCCATCTGGGAATTCTGTTGTTGGACTACATTATGCAATTGAGCACAGTGCTGATCACCTGTTTTAAGTGCATCATTATATCTTTGTTACTGTATACTTAGAAGTTAAGAGGGATTTCTACCTGCTAACCTTAAATATAAATATAACCAAAAATTACAGAAGCATCAAGTTGATTCATCTAATTTTGGACATGACAGAAATGGTGGGAGTAATAACCCAGCCTCCATTTCCAACTGTATTTTCAGCTATATGATTTTCATCTTGTACTCGTCTATGGTAAAACAGTTAAGGGGCATGCTGTTCAATTATTTAATTTCTAGCAAGAAGTTTAAGCTGTTTGTTTTTTCATATCAAGTCTCTTGTGCATATTTTACACTTTGATAGTCAAAACAAAGTGACTTGGTAAGGATTTCCCTGGGACCTGCAGAACGAAACAGTGTGTGATTCACTTATCCTCAGCTTTGATGATTTTTTTGCAGTATATCATGTTTTTATTGTATTGTGTGCTGCTGATATCACCAGGGAAGCAATTCCGCTATCATTTGGATGCTAGGTCAGGACTTGTCAGTGCAGATGAAAATTTGCAATTAGTATTCTGCACCTAGCTACAAATGAACCATCTAATCAGGATGTTTAAATGAATTGTAAATGTATTATTTTTTATTTCTATGCTTTTCATTTCAGCAGAGTAGGCATGTTAACAGATCTACAGATCCTTTTTTAATTCTCTTTCATTCTTTCCTTCAGGGTGAGATAATTCATACAACAAAACAAGAAGTCCCCAAACTGTAAGTATTGGAATTAAATTGAAAAAGCCATCTGTTTCTGAGGTGATACTTGTGTAGGCAAGAAAAAGTTTCAAAGGTATTTGGAAAAGATCTAAGTTAGTGCGTAGTGTCATTTCACCTGATCAATGCTAAGTGGTTTCAGAAGGAATTCAGACACAATAAATCCAGCAGCCAACAGTGTAGATGAGAAGAAAGAGCAAAAATCAGCAAGGCAGGGCTAGTAACTGAGGTTGCTGGATTTTAACATATGCTTTATATGCAACCATTTTACTCTTAGTAAATACTGTGATTGTCCTAGAGATGAGGCAAGATTAAAATTACAGTCCTATGGTAAGGCTGGGTAGAGGAGATGGTTCTAATTTATATTTAAGTATATAAAATATATATATTTATAAATATTATTATATTTATCTCACAAATAGAGATAGCTGGCAACCTTCTTGTTTTCACAGGGTGAACACTGGGCTGGAGGCCAGGAAGCCAATTCTTTCCCTAGTTTTACCTCACTCTGCTCACAGGTGAGGGGAGCAATATTTGGTTTCAGTGATAAATCATTTTGAGGTACTGCAATTTGCAGTGGAAAAGCAAAACAGTACTTAACAAAGAGTAATATTTCTAACAGGTTAATAGAGAAGCTTCTAATTTTTTTCTGATCTCTAATATCCCCTATTTCATTTTTTTCCCTTTTCTTTATTCAGTCATCTATTTACTGTCTGTGACATGGTTTTGAAAAGCATCTGATGATTTGGAGCTCTTTGATTTGTGGGTTTCCTGCTGAATGATGTGACTTCCAGAAAGTGCAAAGCAAAACCCCCCTGCAGGCACCTCTGAAGTGTCTCAGTGTGGATCCTGGCAAGTGCTGAACTCCTCTTGGAAATCTTGGCCTCTTGTATTCAAGTATTAGATAATATTATGGGAACAGTGGGTAACAGTAAGTGCCTCAAAGGGATATCAAGTTCCTGCTAAGTATTGGTTAAGACAGCATTCATCTTAATGCCAATGTATTTCTCAAAGGCTGCAGTTTTGTACCAAACTAAGTCCTGAAATTCTGTCAGTTCGAATAACATTGTTCACAAAGGAAAACAAAACGTTCTGGCTTCCAAACTAGTGTTGATTCCAATTATTTCACACCTGTTTCAATCACTGGCAGTGATAGTGACCTCAGTGCAGATGACATTCCCAGGCCAGTGCAAGGCAATTACCCTGGATGGAGATGGCCCAGCCTGATCCCTCAGCATCATGTTGGATGGATGTCAGAGGGAGTCCCATGAAGGGTGAGGTGACGTTTGCCTGCCACATACCTCCAGCCTTGCACTGAGCAGTTTCACAAAGTCAAAAAGTAGCTTTAAGAGTTCCATCTCAGAGCCTGGCTAAGGGCTTGCACTGAGAGATGGTAAAAGTTAAAACAGATAGGGTTTATTGATTATAGCATTTAATTTATTTTTTTTTTAATTTTTTTTTTTTTTAATTAAACATCTTTCTTCTGTGTTCTTGCTGAGTGCCTGTTCAAACTATTGCTTTTTTGACTGGAAGCAAGTTTGTCTTGCTCCAGGCATTCAACTCTGGCCTCAAAGCATAATCCACTTATAATCTGCCTTTTAATATGAGAATCTGATAATATTTTATTGGGAAAATGATGTAATTAATATTAAAATATAATTAAGAAATCTGATCATTAATATAAAAAAAAAAAAAATACGGTCCTGAAATTCTCACTGACACTGCAGTGATGCTTCAGAAACAATTATAATGCTTTTGGTATATAATGATTCTTTCTTACAGGGAGCAAAGTTATACAAGACATAAGCTTCATCACCACAGCCTCTTATCCTGACTGTAAGTAAACTGGCAGTGTATAATGGAATACATGAATTGGCTCAGACAAATGAACATGAGATAAAAACTCTCATAAAACCCTAAAGCATCCTTCAGATTTTACAATCATGTGCCTTTAGGGAAAAGTACTGTAGATTGTACATACCTTTAACTTTATAATTAAAAATAAATAGTGTCCACAAATTCTCCAGATAGTGATTATGTACAGAATAGCATTTTAATCTCGTCCTGCACCTTGAAGCACCCTGCCTTTTCTAACATGAATTTTGATTGCATGACAACTGTAACCATGTGAAGGTTCATCACAAAGGGCCTTCCCCTGTGAAGAGCTCTGGAAAGCCTTGGTAAACACTGAGCTTCTAGGCCTATCTGGTTGATTTTAGCTGGCCTTATAATTAGATAGCAAATGTTATGCAAAGGCACAAAGGTTGAAAAGCTGATGGTAATTTGTCAGCTTCGTACCAAAAAAATACCATCAGCAGCCTTCTAATTTTTTACTCCATTCAGAAGCTTCTATTCATTATACTTTATTTCTGAAAATGTCTTCAGTACTGAATTTTTAATGAATAAAAATTAGTAAGCACATTGGACTCAGTTCTATTTCATAGTTTCATAAGTAATTCAAAAAGGTGTTTCTGTCCAGGCATCAATAATTTGGTTGCATTGTGCCATATTCTAAACAAGCTAGGCTAGACAACAGAGGCAGGGCATTTAGCTCATGTGGAACTTTGTGTTAACACAGCTGGACTGTTTATAATACTAAAAAAAAAGCTTTCAAACTCAGTAATTGAAATGAGTTATCTAGATCAATAACTCTTCTTGTGTCATTGCAAACTGTGTTCCTCAGGACCTCGAAGGGCCATGCCTAAGTGCTAACCTGGGTGTGAATGGACCTTGGCATGCTCAGCACCTCATTTCTTCAGCTCCAAACAACCCATACAATAAACCAGGCAACCCCTCAGTGCATCAGTCTAACACTATGCCAATCATGATGTCAAGTTTCAAAGTAGTAAGAGTTGAAAACTTTCCATAGCCTTGAAGAGTACTAAATAAAAGGCCTGGGATTATAAGTATAAAGCAGTGGAAAGCCTTCATCTGAGGCCTTTCATGACAGAACTAACTCCACATTCTCTAAAAACTCAGAGATAGACTGACCTTCAGGTTCCTACTATGACAGAGAATATGTATTAAAAGCCTTTTCTTACGGATAAAAACTCAAGAATGCCTATGGAAAGGATGGAGAGAGAACTCCTCTTACTTACATCCTGTGGCCCAACTAACCAGCACCATGTCTGACCACAGTAAAACCCCAGTTACCTAACTCGGGGAGGATAGCTGGCATTTGGCATTTCCCTTTACCCAGTTATTTAATTGGGCCTGTCAGCCAGGGATAATTGGTTTCTGGTTGACTGAAAGAAGTGGCAGTGACATCAGCTCTCTGCTACCATTCATTATTGAAATTCTTGTTATCTTTTAATAGGGCCTGAGCAAACAAGACTCTTCAGCAGCTTTTCCAGGTCTCTCCTCATGCAGTGCAATGGAATTGCAGCAATGTAAGACACACAGAAGCATTTCAAGCTGTTTAACCCATATGTTTTCATAACACATTTTTGAGAACCAAGATTATTTATGGACAGGAAATTCTGATTTTGCTTGTTTAACTGGAAATTTCACAATATTGTTGCAGTGGTGCAAAGGGAATGCAGCACAACTATGAATCTAGCTGAAGAGCAAGCCCAGTAATGAGTTAAGATTTAACAGACTTCACCAAACTTCTGCATTGCTGTGACAGCAGTGAGTGGCTTGTTCCTGGCCCCTGCTGGTTTCACCTCGGGGCTCCACTGGAACAACATTCCAGAAGGAAATCTGCTCTCTGGAGTCAGCAGTTGTGCAGCTCTGCATTTCCACGTTGTGTTCATCCCCCAGAAAAAAATAAAAAAAAGATGGCAACATCCAATTGTTATTATTAATTATTGTTATATAATTGTTATTATAGTGTTGATATATTATATATTATTATATAATATATTGTTCTATAATATATACATATTATATTGTTATGTAACTGTTATTATTGTTAATTAATTGTTATATTAATTGTTATATACCTGCTGATAGAGCTCTGGAGAACACAGAGAAGCAGAGGTACAGTTCTTGCCCCTCTCTTTAAGCTTGTTGGGTGGAGAGAGGCAGGCTGATGGAGTGGAGTGACCACCTTGACCATGTTCCCTCGCTGCACTTTAGAGACAAGACAGCAGGAGAATCTGACCAGCAGGATTCACATGTCAGTCAGAAGAATACAGTAAGCTTCCAGTTCATTAGTGTCCCTGAGAGACCTGAATTGAGAAACCAGGGTGGTCTTTCCATGACCTATTTGTAAGAATTTCTTGGCAGTGGTTCCAGCAGTGGACTTTATTCAGCACTGTTGGCTAGAAAATTTGTTGGGAGTCTCTGGACAATCTTATAACCTTTCCCCTTTGCAGCCTAATTTAAAACATTTGTGTGTATATGGTGACTGTCAATTAAATACAGAAAAAAAATTAGGCTAGAAGGAATATAGATCCCACCCATCACTGACACATCTAGGGTACAAAAACAATGAACGACAGCATTTTCAGTGCTGTCATACACTGTGAACTCATGACAAATTAGTTCTAAAATTCCTAGAAAGATAGAAATTTACTTCAGGTAAGTGTTGTGGTCAAAGTGAAGCCGTTTGTTTGTTTGGGAATGTGAATGTTTACGCTGCTAGGTGTAGANATTTTGCTTGTTTAACTGGAAATTTCACAATATTGTTGCAGTGGTGCAAAGGGAATGCAGCACAACTATGAATCTAGCTGAAGAGCAAGCCCAGTAATGAGTTAAGATTTAACAGACTTCACCAAACTTCTGCATTGCTGTGACAGCAGTGAGTGGCTTGTTCCTGGCCCCTGCTGGTTTCACCTCGGGGCTCCACTGGAACAACATTCCAGAAGGAAATCTGCTCTCTGGAGTCAGCAGTTGTGCAGCTCTGCATTTCCACGTTGTGTTCATCCCCCAGAAAAAAATAAAAAAAAGATGGCAACATCCAATTGTTATTATTAATTATTGTTATATAATTGTTATTATAGTGTTGATATATTATATATTATTATATAATATATTGTTCTATAATATATACATATTATATTGTTATGTAACTGTTATTATTGTTAATTAATTGTTATATTAATTGTTATATACCTGCTGATAGAGCTCTGGAGAACACAGAGAAGCAGAGGTACAGTTCTTGCCCCTCTCTTTAAGCTTGTTGGGTGGAGAGAGGCAGGCTGATGGAGTGGAGTGACCACCTTGACCATGTTCCCTCGCTGCACTTTAGAGACAAGACAGCAGGAGAATCTGACCAGCAGGATTCACATGTCAGTCAGAAGAATACAGTAAGCTTCCAGTTCATTAGTGTCCCTGAGAGACCTGAATTGAGAAACCAGGGTGGTCTTTCCATGACCTATTTGTAAGAATTTCTTGGCAGTGGTTCCAGCAGTGGACTTTATTCAGCACTGTTGGCTAGAAAATTTGTTGGGAGTCTCTGGACAATCTTATAACCTTTCCCCTTTGCAGCCTAATTTAAAACATTTGTGTGTATATGGTGACTGTCAATTAAATACAGAAAAAAAATTAGGCTAGAAGGAATATAGATCCCACCCATCACTGACACATCTAGGGTACAAAAACAATGAACGACAGCATTTTCAGTGCTGTCATACACTGTGAACTCATGACAAATTAGTTCTAAAATTCCTAGAAAGATAGAAATTTACTTCAGGTAAGTGTTGTGGTCAAAGTGAAGCCGTTTGTTTGTTTGGGAATGTGAATGTTTACGCTGCTAGGTGTAGAACTGGATACCTACATTGAACAGCTGTTAAAGAATACATTGGGAATAAATTGATATTTTGCAACCAGGTCTCAAAAATTGCTGTTTTTATGTAATTTCATTTTTGTTTGTTTGGCAGTTACAGGCAGTATAGCAATAAGCAAGAGGTAACAAATGTTTTGTGAATTGCCAGTATTTTTATTGAAAAATACACCACCTAAAGGTCACGCAGGGTTTACAGTGCTAAGTGGCAATTAGTATCCATTCACAAATCATACTCATAGCTTTGTCCATTCTGCCCTCCATCCCAATGTGCCCCACAGCATCACGGTGATGTAATTGCCATCATGGGGTTGAATTTGATGTTGGCCACGTACACATTTGTAAATATTCGATTTTATTATTATTTTATTGAGGATATTTTATTTTTCTTATCCACTAATCTTTCATTCCCATTGCCTTTCCCTTTGGGAGAGGAGTTAACAGAGTGCCCTGACCCACCTGATGAACCGTCACTAGGAATTAGTTATGTCTGGAAAGCTGAAAGTGTAATTAATAGAAGGATTAATGTCTTCTGCTGTGCTGCTATTCACCCGAGCCATGAGCACACTTGTGTCTGTCGTCTTTCGGCTATCCGAGAAGCACGAAATCTGGAAATTATAAGTGTGTACGTGCAGTGCTTCAAAACCGGGAAAGACAAACGCAAAATGTTCTCGAGGCCAAGCAGCGGCAGCCTGGAAATGCAGAGCGGTTTGCCAAGGCCCGCTGCTCGAGCTGTACCCTCCCCGCTGCCGCACAGTCCCGCTAAGCACGGCCCTGAGCTCCGGGGTGCAGCCGCTGGCAGCCGCGGGGGGCACTCGGCGCTGTTCCCCGCTCACGACTGCCCCGCAGCGGCCACACGGCTGCGTGTCCCCTCACGCACCTCTGCGGAGGCCGTGGGGGCCGAGCCCTCAGACGGCGAGAGGCTTCCCTCCCGCCTACGGCTTCCCTCCCGACCACGGCTTCCCCTGCCGGCAATTTCCCGGCGCCACCCTGCAGTGAGGGGACGCAGACACAGCTGAGGGGTACGAGGGGGACCCAGACACATGTGAGGGGCACGAAGGGGACCAGGCACAGCTGAGGGGCACGAGGGGGATGCAGACACAGCTGAGGGGCACGGAGTGGACCCAGACAGGCCGGCGGAGGCAGAGAGGACACCGCCCCCGAGGGCACCCCACANTTCGGCTCCGCGGAGAACCTGCTGGCACGGGGACAAAGACACCGCCGCGGGCCAGGCCGAGGGAGGCGGGACCTCGGCCGCGGGTTTGACACTTGGCGGTGACAGGCGCGGGGAGGGTTGCGAGCTGGCCCGAGGGGTCGGGAGCCCGCGGGAAAGGCCGTTGTCTTGCCGTTCTGTGCTGTAACGGAAAGCGAATGATTCTATGAATGCGGTTCGTAATAATAACAACGGTGTGCACACATCCCGGAGTGTTGCACAGGCNCGTCAGGCCCCGGCGCGCGCGTGCTCAGAAGCGGCGCCCTGAGGCGCGCGCCCCGGCGCAGGGAGCGGAGCGAGGCTGCGCGCGGCGGCGGCGGCACC
>VYZU01085931.1:18585-69504 GCA_013401355.1 Ceyx cyanopectus
CGGGAGCGGGAGCGGGTGCGGCGGGGCCTGGGAGCGGCGTTTGGCGGCCGAGCGGGCCCCGGGGAACGGCCGGTGCCGCCGCGGGTGCGTGAGGCCCTCCCCTCCGCCGGGGCAGCGCGTGGGACAGGCCTGGGCCCGGCCCTGGGGCAGGGACGGCGGGTCGCGGCCATTTTATTTCCCCCCTCGGGAAGGGCGTGGGGGGGAGGCCACTCTCGCGGCCGCCCCATGACGGGGAAGGGTCCGGGGCGCGCTCTTTGCCCCCCGTCTGATGCCGCAGGGCTTCCCCCCACCACCTCCCGCCGCGGTCCGGCCTTCGGCTCCGCGGAGAACCTGCTGGCACGGGGACAAAGACACCGCCGCGGGCCAGGCCGAGGGAGGCGGGACCTCGGCCGCGGGTTTGACACTTGGCGGTGACAGGCGCGGGGAGGGTTGCGAGCTGGCCCGAGGGGTCGGGAGCCCGCGGGAAAGGCCGTTGTCTTGCCGTTCTGTGCTGTAACGGAAAGCGAATGATTCTATGAATGCGGTTCGTAATAATAACAACGGTGTGCACACATCCCGGAGTGTTGCACAGGCTGTGTGTGTGTGTGTGTGTGTGTAGGTGTAGGTGTAGGTGTGTGTGTGTGTGTGTGTAGGTGTAGAAGACGAGCAAACCCAACCCCAGCCGCCCCTTGAGATCTAATAATAGGAGGTGTCAGTTCTCTGTGCGGAGTTATGCCATGGCCTGAAATAGGAAGGGAAGTGTTTTTAGTGATTTAATAAAAGCTTAAGGTCTGCAGGGCAGATGAAGAGTGAAATACAGAAAGAAGTTATGGTTAGGTGCCCACGGTAATTTTTGTCATCATTCTTTTCCAGATTATGAAATTACTGTTAGATATCTTCTCAAGCTGTGGAGCAGCAGTGTCTTCACGGGAAGTTTTGCCAATCACCTATGAAGCTCCTGGTTTTGAAGCTGCACTTCTGCAATGAAGAAGAGGAGACGGCTCACTGCAAATCTAACAGAAAAGGTTCATCTTGGCCATGAAAAAGATACTTCAGAGCAGATTCTTGTGGTAGACTGTGCACAAGAAATTGTCTCAAAGTCTGTAGAAATAGCTCCTTCAGACCAGCTTGAATCTCCCCAGGAACTTTCACCCTCTTCGGAAGAAAGAAAGCTCCTGAGCTCATTGCAGTACAACAAAAATCTACTTAAATACTTAAATGACGATAGACAGAAACATCCATCGTTTTGTGACTTACTCATCATTGTAGAAGGAAAAGAATTTAGTGCTCACAAGGTTGTAGTGGCTGTAGGGAGTAGTTATTTTCATGCCTGTTTGAGCAAAAATCCAAGCATTGATGTGGTCACGTTAGATCATGTAACTCACTCTGTCTTTCAGCATTTGCTTGAGTTTCTCTACACCTCTGAGTTTTTTGTATATAAAAATGAGATTCCACTAGTGCTGGAAGCAGCGAAATTTTTAGATATCATCGATGCAGTGAAGTTACTAAACAATGAAACTCTTTCTAATGTACCATCTGATGTGGTGACTGATGCACCTACACCAGCAGAAACACTCAGTGAACTGACAGGTAAACTATTAAATAGTCACCAGTGCACTTTTTGTGGTCGGAGTTTCTGTTACAAGAAGTCATTAGAAAACCATTTGGCTAAAGCCCACAGATCCTGTTCAGTGGAAAAAAACCATGGGTTAAACATGGTTGAGAAGGCTGACTTTTCCACCAGGCGTTCTGCAAGGACCCGTAAATGTCCAGCTAAGTTTGATAACAGTGACAGTGAAAGTGCTGATGCCTCTGACAGCAATTTGGACAAAGCCAGTTCTGACAAGGAAACGTCTGACAGAAGTGAATTTGAGTACAGTGAAAGTGAATGCAATGCTGATGAGGAGGGACAGGAGGAGGAAATGTCAGGTGAAGATTCAGAGTCTGAAGAACAAAGTGAAAAAGAACAGAATGATACCGAAGAGGGTGCTGAGGCAGTGGATGCAGTGGGGAACATTCCTGAAGGCTTAGCTCCAATCATCATTCATAGCAGCAGCAAAAAGCTACTGCAGTGTCCCAAGTGTGACAAAAAATTTGATCGAATAGGTAAGTTAGCTTGATCTCTTTCCTTTTTACCATATGGTGGTGCTGTTCGTGTGTGAAGTGAGCTTTGTCCTAGGGAGTGAAGATCAGAGTTTCTGCATGATTCAGTGTGCTGCTGATTTTTCTGAGTGTACTGTGTTATGTTTGTGGTTATAAAGAGTTTCAATAAATGAACTTGAGTGCATCAGTTGAAAAATCTGCAAATACTACATTTATTTCTCTTTCACTGCTTTGGATTCTGGTTGTTAGCATGGTATGTAAGAGCAGCCTTGAAAACAGAAGGGAAATATAGCAAAATAGTAAATGGTGATTTGCATGAAGTCTGAGACCTATTACAAAGTAATTTTAAGTAACAAAGCTGTCATTCTTGCTGTACTAAAACAGCACCATTGTCAAACTGCCTGAAATTCTTCTGTTCTACATGATGTGGAGTTGCTTACGACCTAGTCGCTCTAGCTTGTTTTTGTGACCTGTAGTTAGCACCAAGGAATGTTTTTCAGCTTAATCTGTTCTGTTAGAAACATTTCTATTACAGGCAAATCTAGGTGTATAGTTACAGGATGTCAAAGAAGTGAAAATTCCAGTCTTGACCCATCCAGTGTTTTCCTGTCCTCCCCACATCAAATTACGAGTGCACTACAGAATTTTTGTTCTCTTTCAGCTGTGAATAAATGTTGAATTATGGTCATGTAAGGTATTGATTTCCTTTCAGTCACGGGAATTAGAAAAGAAACTATTCCTTTCTTTATCTAACTCTCCTAAATATGGTGCATATTCTACAGAGAGAAAAACCCCAAAAACCTACTACAAATCAGCCTGCTATTGACTTGGAGTAGATTGTTCCTCAGTGTGAGATGGAGTTCTGTCCCCAGAAAAAAACCTGGCAAACCAAATAGGGAATACAAGCAGTGTGAAATGAGAAGAGTATTATTTTTATCTATGGTAGTATGTTGGATTCCAAATATAAATAAATTGCAATCATTCTTTCCAGTGTTCTTTTATTTGAAGGTACCTTAAAAATACCCGTTTTCCTGTTCTAGAAACAGTGTGATGAAAGAGTAGTAGTATAACTTTCAGTACTAAGAACAAGAGTAACTGTAGAGATTGTAGAAAAAACCCAAATATGTATATTGTAGGTGGTACTGTTACAGTTTATGCTAACTGATTTATTATTCTTGTTATTGAACAGGCAAGTATGAGAGCCACACACGTGTGCACACAGGGGAGAAGCCTTTTGAGTGTGATATATGTCATCAGCGCTATTCCACCAAGTCCAACCTGACAGTGCACAGAAAGAAACACTCCAATGACACTGACTTTCATCAAAAGGAGCACAAGTGTCCATACTGCAATAAGCTGCATGCAAGCAAAAAGACTTTAGCCAAGCACGTCAAGAGGCAAGTATGAGTAAATCTCTCACCTTTATCTTCACTTTGCAACTGAAAAAATAAAAAATAAAATTCAGAAATGTATGTATGCATACAGAATATTCTGCGTTATTTCTGTAACTGCTTTTTAAGTTAATAGCTTTTCAGAGGACATGGGGATTAGCAGTATCAACTAGCCTGCCATAGGACTAAGTAGCAGTAGCTGTTCTGCATGAGTTCTGACAGGTTTTTAGGATACATTTAATAATGCTCAGATGAGCTAGCACAGTCTAGAACACAACAATCTTCATTAGCTGTGTTGCTTTTAATTTGGAGTAAGAATAAAATATATTACTTGGTTTTAGGTGTTGATGTTACCCTGTTGATAATGATGATAATGATTGTAATACTTGGATAAACCATTTCCATTCAGATTCTTAGGTGAATACTTTGTTTTATGACAGATCTAATTATACAAGTTATTATTTATGTACCATTTTTTTCTCTTTCTTTGTAAATAGCCATAAAGCACTGTAATTGAAAGTGTCTTCTGTCTTGCCAATTATTACATGATATTGTGCAGGAGTCTGTAGTCAGCCCTGCTTTCCAGTTACTTGTGCTTTTATAATTGTTTAATTACCAGTATTCTGTTCTGCTAGTTTGGTGATCAACTTCCATGACAAACATGACAAAAGTTTAGTAATGGGTATTTAGTATTTGAGTAATCTTCATTTTGGAAAGATAGAGCTACTTTCAGCTTCTGCCTTTCTCCTAGGTTTCATCCAGAGAATGTACAAGAATTTCTTTCTATCAAGAAGACAAAGAGTGAAGGGTGGAAATGTGATGTAAGTAATATCTAAGTATTTTTGTTTTTTCCTTATAGGTACTATTTTGCAGTTAATGTACATAAACTTGCAGAGTATTAGACATGAGTGTTTTAAATATTTTTTAAACAGAATATTTATCCTCCCATTCATAAAGCATATCAAACACTGAACATAAAGTATACTTTTTTGGAAATACTTTCTCTCAATAGTGATGAAAATACCATTTGATATGAAAGGCTTTCTCATTTAGCTGGTGTATACAACAACAGAGTTGTCGGTTTGTACTAAATTTATCTCTAGTTGTAAACTCATAGAAACCTTTCCTTGATCTTTCCCCAGGAGAGGTGTATATGTGAAACTACATTTACTGTAAAAAGGGGTTTGTAGTAGAACATCCATTCTCCATATGCTGCCAAATAACAATGCTTCAAATGTGGGGGGTTGGTTTGTTTGTTTTTTTTAATAATTAATTTTTTTCCCATGTCAGCTGTTTATTTATTCAAACTGCTATATGCCTCTCTATATCTGTAATTTTAGATGGCATAACATAATTACTAACCTGGTTTTATCTGTGAACTGGCACTTAATAGTAGGAGCTTGGGAGATACCAGCTGCAGGAACTTGTAGTATTTATTCTGCTGGTGATGGTACCAAGGTTGTAGGTGTTACATGATTGACCAAAGGGTGTTATATTTCTGTTGAAGTTATATTGTATGAACCTACTAGAGATTTTGTTTGTTACTAGATAAGAAATATCTTTTTGTAGTGGGAATCAATCATGCAACATTACTGATGGTCATTTCTCAGAAAGTTCTCTTTACTAGATGAATGATTGGTAAACTTTTGTTAGTTTTCTAATTTTTTGCTTGATAACTTTATGTCAAGTAGAATTTTTTTAAAGTAGCTGCTGCTCTTTACTGCTTATGTGCATTGAAAAGGGTCTTGAATTGCAAGCAGGGGTAGGATTTTAGCTTTTATAGCAGTGTGAGAATAAACAGAACTCTTAGAATCTGTGACTTTGTTTTCAGGTTGTTTAGTATCTTCTGAGGGCTGAGGTGCCACATATGTAAGCTGCAGGATTTCTCCAGGTTGTTGTTTTGTGCTGTAGTTATGTGTGAACACCACGATCTGGTGCCATTCTTTAATCCTTGAGGAGTATGAGCAAATGCACAGAAAGAGTAGAGTATTAATAGTAAAGAAAAGCAAGAAGGCTATTACACTTTTTACAGGTATGGGATTTTCTTATATTTAACGTGAATGATTTTTTAAACAGTTTCTTTAGAGTTCCTGAGACTAAAAAGAATGTTCTTCAGGTGTGCTCTGAGAAATGGATTGCATGATTTCATGTATGGGAGTTAGGTAGTGCTTAGTTCAGCTGTTACAAACAAGCTTTGCAGTGGAATCAGTGAGCACTGATGATTTATGTTAAAACATAGGACCTGATGTTAAATTGCAGTACCTAGCTTAAGTGCCTCAACTGGAGCTTTGATTTCAATTCTGAAATTGAACTGCACACTAACTTTAATGAAGACTAATAATTCTTGTACATTTAGGATCTGATTAATCTGAAAACAGTACTAAAAAGTCCACATAATTTTCAACTTTGCAAAAGTTCTCTATCTCCAAAATAGACTTTGAGTCATATTTCTTTGGTGGTGTTGGCACTTTATTGCATACTGTTTTCTCAGAGGAAATGAAGAAATATGGTATGGAGTTATGACTCCAGTTCTACAACACTTTATACTACAACAGCTTTTACCACCATCCAACAGAGCTGTTCAGCATCCAAAACCAAGCTAAAGCTATTGGCTATTTTTTCTGTTGCATTCTTTTCTTACTGTGTTGTAACACCCTAGGAAGAGAGTCTGGTAAGTGCTCGAGTTAGTAGAAAGAAGAGGAGGTGCAGTATGTAACTGTGCAGGAGTTGCCAGTCACAGATCCACATCCTAATTCCTATCCAGAACATGGATTTTTTTGCTGTTGACTGCAAGGCTTTACAAGTTGGGATAGAGTTTGCTTTGCTGGAACACATGTTTAATCCTTAGATTGCTGCAGATGAACTAAACTGCTAGAGTTCATGAACAGTAAAGACAACCTGACACAACTTTGACAGAATGTCTTATCATTGTAGATTTGTAAGAAATCTTTCACTCGAAGACCTNAGACAATGCCCGTTAAGCCGCCGACTGTGAAGAGGAAAATAAAGCCAAGGGCTCATAGTATGGGTGGAAATGTGATGTAAGTAATATCTAAGTATTTTTGTTTTTTCCTTATAGGTACTATTTTGCAGTTAATGTACATAAACTTGCAGAGTATTAGACATGAGTGTTTTAAATATTTTTTAAACAGAATATTTATCCTCCCATTCATAAAGCATATCAAACACTGAACATAAAGTATACTTTTTTGGAAATACTTTCTCTCAATAGTGATGAAAATACCATTTGATATGAAAGGCTTTCTCATTTAGCTGGGGTATACAACAACAGAGTTGTCGGTTTGTACTAAATTTATCTCTAGTTGTAAACTCATAGAAACCTTTCCTTGATCTTTCCCCAGGAGAGGTGTATATGTGAAACTACATTTACTGTAAAAAGGGGTTTGTAGTAGAACATCCATTCTCCATATGCTGCCAAATAACAATGCTTCAAATGTGGGGGTTTGGTTTGTTTGTTTTTTTTAATAATTAATTTTTTTCCCATGTCAGCTGTTTATTTATTCAAACTGCTATATGCCTCTCTATATCTGTAATTTTAGATGGCATAACATAATTACTAACCTGGTTTTATCTGTGAACTGGCACTTAATAGTAGGAGCTTGGGAGATACCAGCTGCAGGAACTTGTAGTATTTATTCTGCTGGTGATGGTACCAAGGTTGTAGGTGTTACATGATTGACCAAAGGGTGTTATATTTCTGTTGAAGTTATATTGTATGAACCTACTAGAGATTTTGTTTGTTACTAGATAAGAAATATCTTTTTGTAGTGGGAATCAATCATGCAACATTACTGATGGTCATTTCTCAGAAAGTTCTCTTTACTAGATGAATGATTGGTAAACTTTTGTTAGTTTTCTAATTTTTTGCTTGATAACTTTATGTCAAGTAGAATTTTTTTAAAGTAGCTGCTGCTCTTTACTGCTTATGTGCATTGAAAAGGGTCTTGAATTGCAAGCAGGGGTAGGATTTTAGCTTTTATAGCAGTGTGAGAATAAACAGAACTCTTAGAATCTGTGACTTTGTTTTCAGGTTGTTTAGTATCTTCTGAGGGCTGAGGTGCCACATATGTAAGCTGCAGGATTTCTCCAGGTTGTTGTTTTGTGCTGTAGTTATGTGTGAACACCACGATCTGGTGCCATTCTTTAATCCTTGAGGAGTATGAGCAAATGCACAGAAAGAGTAGAGTATTAATAGTAAAGAAAAGCAAGAAGGCTATTACACTTTTTACAGGTATGGGATTTTCTTATATTTAACGTGAATGATTTTTTAAACAGTTTCTTTAGAGTTCCTGAGACTAAAAAGAATGTTCTTCAGGTGTGCTCTGAGAAATGGATTGCATGATTTCATGTATGGGAGTTAGGTAGTGCTTAGTTCAGCTGTTACAAACAAGCTTTGCAGTGGAATCAGTGAGCACTGATGATTTATGTTAAAACATAGGACCTGATGTTAAATTGCAGTACCTAGCTTAAGTGCCTCAACTGGAGCTTTGATTTCAATTCTGAAATTGAACTGCACACTAACTTTAATGAAGACTAATAATTCTTGTACATTTAGGATCTGATTAATCTGAAAACAGTACTAAAAAGTCCACATAATTTTCAACTTTGCAAAAGTTCTCTATCTCCAAAATAGACTTTGAGTCATATTTCTTTGGTGGTGTTGGCACTTTATTGCATACTGTTTTCTCAGAGGAAATGAAGAAATATGGTATGGAGTTATGACTCCAGTTCTACAACACTTTATACTACAACAGCTTTTACCACCATCCAACAGAGCTGTTCAGCATCCAAAACCAAGCTAAAGCTATTGGCTATTTTTTCTGTTGCATTCTTTTCTTACTGTGTTGTAACACCCTAGGAAGAGAGTCTGGTAAGTGCTCGAGTTAGTAGAAAGAAGAGGAGGTGCAGTATGTAACTGTGCAGGAGTTGCCAGTCACAGATCCACATCCTAATTCCTATCCAGAACATGGATTTTTTTGCTGTTGACTGCAAGGCTTTACAAGTTGGGATAGAGTTTGCTTTGCTGGAACACATGTTTAATCCTTAGATTGCTGCAGATGAACTAAACTGCTAGAGTTCATGAACAGTAAAGACAACCTGACACAACTTTGACAGAATGTCTTATCATTGTAGATTTGTAAGAAATCTTTCACTCGAAGACCTCATTTAGAAGAGCATATGATCCTTCACTCTCAGGACAAACCCTTTAAGTGCACCTACTGTGAAGAGCACTTTAAATCCCGATTTGCAAGGCTGAAACATCAAGAAAAATTCCATCTCGGTATAGAAACCTCCTTCTGACATGTAAACAATAGATTTAAAGTAAAACCTTCTTCAACCATTGTATGTCCTGATCAGTCTGCTTTCCACAACACCTCATTTTACAGTTCTCAGTTTTGTGGGGGATTTGTTTTGTTTTTGGTTTTCTGTTCAGCTGTCTTTTGGAAGCATTGTATTGTCCCTAAATAAATGCAAGATTTTGTGTGGGTAGAAGAATTAAGGTTAGTTTTGTTAATTGCTTTTGCAATTTTACAATCAGTCCTCAACTATGGAGTCAGGTTCTTCCTGAAGTTTTTCAGAGACCTTTTTCTTTTATCCTGAAGTATTCCAAATGATTTTTCATTTTTGTGCTCTCAATTTTTTGGAAGCACAAGAGGTTGAGGGTCAACACAAGGAAAAACTTGTTCCCAGTGAGGGTGGCAGAGCCTAGCAGGGGCTGCCCAGGGAGGTTGTGGAGTCTCCTGCTCTGGAGACATTCCAGCCCCACCTGGATCTGTTCCTGGGTGACTTGGTCTAGGTGCCCCTGCTCAGGCAGGGGGGTTGGACTAGATGATCTTCTAGGTCCCTTCCAACCCCTGACATGCTGTGATTCATTACTATTAATTATTTCTTCTGGATAGGAACTCGATTGGTGATATTAATGGGTGGTTGGTTTATCAAAGAGTCTTAAGTGGTCTTAGTTACTTCTGAGTATTGTAAATTTTTGCTGTGTGTCCCTGCAGGGCCTTTTCCCTGCGATATCTGTGGGCGGCAGTTCAACGATACCGGCAATCTGAAGCGCCACATAGAATGTACTCACGGAGGAAAGAGAAAATGGACATGCTTCATCTGTGGGAAATCCGTTAGGGAACGGTAAGGGAACGTGTGACTGCTTCAGCTGCAGCAGATCAGAGACATGCTTAGCATGCTTTGATTCTGAGTATGTTTTAGCTCTGAGTTGTTAACATAAATGAGAGAGTTTCAGAGGACCAGTGTGTTAGAAGGCAGCGTCAGTGACAGGTAGCATGTGATTTTCTGATCATCTCTACATAAAGGTTGACAATTACAGATAGTTATGAAGTGAAGCTACATTAAGAAAGCCTTACTTCTAATTCACTTCATTCAGTGTTCCTGTGTTGTGCAAGAACACCTTTTGTTTGTTTGGGAAAGAGTTTTCTGATGTAGATGTTTTTGTAAATATACTGATGAGGACAGGAAGATCAGGAACACTAGTGAGAATCACTGATAGGAGATTGGACTTCTGCAAACACGGTCCCATGGAAGATGGAATAATGCTGTACAGCCTTTGATGATGCTTCTCTAAATGAAAAAAAAAAATGCTAATTTAGTGCTTTGAAAAGTTGAAGGTCTAAAAGGTGGATCATAACTTTTAGTATATAGAAGAGCTGTAGAAATAAGATTTCTCCCTCCCCTGTCATTTCTATTCTACACATATAAGTGAAAAAATTGGAATGTTAAATAGTTGTTAACGTGGCTTCAGGGCAGGTGTCTCACACTGCTCTATAAAGATCTTAGAAGTTTTCCAATTTTAAAAGAATTTTCTCTGTTGTTTAATTCACATGATTGCCATCTGTTTATATAGTAATTTTTACTATCTGATTCCATTGTTTTAGAGGAATTTTCACCTACATACACTTTTTTTTTTTTTTTTACATTGGAAAGGTGATATTAAAAGTCCAGTTACAAATGTATGTGTATGTGTGTGTATAAGTTTATGTGTATTTAAATAAGCTGTGTGCTAAGTTAAATTTTTAACATCCATGATCTAGATTTCCTTCAAGTCTGACTTTAAAGCTCTGTTTTAGATATAAATACATAGTAACAAGGACATTATTATACAGAAATTAGTGTCAAAATTGATGTTTTCTTTAATGTAATGACCAAATATACAATGGGACAGTATTTTGTTTCTTATCTTACATTGTTTCTAGAGACATCTGGTTCAGTAAATAGTTGCCATGCTGCCTTTGAATGTATGTATACATGTATGTATTAGTATAAAATGATGTAGTTATTCATCATATATAATATATATAATATATCCATCTCTCTGATGGATATATTATAATCCATCAGAGAGAATGATAGTCTGTTTCACTTTAAAGTGGCAGTGGTGCTGCTTAAAACTAAGTTTTACTGCTTTTGTTAACCAGGACAACACTGAAAGAACATCTGAGAATTCACAGTGGAGAGAAGCCTCATCTCTGCAGTATTTGTGGGCAGAGTTTTCGTCATGGAAGCTCTTACAGGTACAGAATTTTCTAAATAAGCTGCTAAACTGTCTTGCTTATTTGCTAATGCAGATGCATGTATGTTGTCAACATAATTCTTTGTAATGGATGCATATTTATTGATTCCAGCTCTGAGAGCATCAGTAAATGCTTTAAACATGATTAAATATTGAAAATACATTCATAATCTGTGAGAAGACATTTAATATTTAATATATTAGTGGTTTAAACACAGGATCTCATCCAAATATTTTATCAAATTGACTTTCTTGCACATCTAAAACTTACCCTTTATTTTTGATCAAAGAGAAAATAAGCCAAGGACTAAAATGTCCTACTGCATTAATGTCAGCTATGAGAGTTTAGCTGTGTTCTCTCTTGTTTTCTAAGAGCACTTTAAGCTTACCTTACTGAAAGTTATTTTCTGGCATTTGTGTGAAACATTAAAGACTGTATTTTCTGGTATTTTGCATGGAATTAGCAGTACAGAGTGTGTTAAAGTGGCATTTTATGGTTATATTTATGACTATAAATATGCAGACTTCACCTAAGAGTCCACCATGATGACAAGAGGTATGAATGTGAAGAATGTGGGAAAACATTTATTCGGCATGACCATCTTACAAAACACAAAAAAATACACTCAGGTAGGCATTTTCTTGGAACTTTTGCTTTGAAATCAGATTTAAAAAAACCCACCAACTTTAATTATGGCTTTTTTTTCAGTATATGCAATGTTTTAGGCCTTATAAAAGTTCCTCTCACTATTTTTAAGGTCTACTAAAGTAGGGTTAATCTTTACAAGGTTTAAAAGCCAGATGTGTCCTCCATGTTAACATAGAAAGCTGAGGGACAGTCAAAAACATGTAACACAGAATTGCTTTAAAAATAATTCTTGAAAAAAAAAGCAAAAGTGAAAAAGGAGGATTTTTTAACGAGTTCAGATTTCTTTTTTTTTAATAGCAATTGTGTGGAAAATTATTACTATAACACAGAAGAAGCTGTCAGAGTCTCTACAAAAGTTTGTACACTGATCACTTAAAAGTAAGAACACAGAAGAAGTGTTCCTGAAGCCTCTTGTTGTGAGGAAGAGGGAAGGAAGGAAGGAAGGTGGAGGGAGTCACCCCTGAGAACAGCCAGCTAGAGCTGGAATTAAAAAGGAGGAATTAAAATCATCTGTTGTACTGAGAGCAGAACTGTTACCAAATACTTAGGAAGAGTGAAGATTCCCTGGGGACTTTTTCCAGAACAGGTTGCAAAGGGAATGTGGCTCTCTAGCAAGCAACATACTTTCTAGGCAGCATGAAAATATGAAAGTGATCAGAGTCTAAACTTCCTGAGCCTTTATTTTGAACAGCTTCTTTTTTGGTGTTTGAAATCATACTGTCTGCTATAAAATAAAGAAATCTTTGAAAACTCAAGTACAAAAACCAACCAACCAAAAAAAAAAAATCCTCTTTTGTACTCTATTTGCTTTTCCCCCCTCTAGAAAGTTACATTCTTTGACTGTCCACACTCCTACTTATATGAGAAGAAATATTCTGCCACTTTGTGGAAGATCTCAAGATGACTAAAAAGAATCAAGATACTTTTAAACAGCAGCATAAAAGAAAAAGGTAACTATGTAAATCAGGATAATTAAAAAGATAAATACTGTGATGTAATTTTAAGTTCTAAAAATGAGCAGCTGAAAATCATTGATAAGTTAAATAAGCTTCTCCTTTGAAAAGATCCTGAATTATTGAAGATGCCACACTTTGGGTAATAAGGAAGAGAGTAGTTTCCAGTTACTCACTTGTGTCTCTCATGCAGTGGGTGTCTGGGGAAGTGTTGCTTAATTTGTGAGCATGAATTTCTTGGTAGAAATGGCAAATAGTAATAGTCACATAAAACAAGTGGAAAAAATCCATCTGGTAGAACCAACCTCCTTCACAAATGTTGTTCTTTGGTAACAGAATCCTCTGACTGAGGCATGAAAGAGATTGCCTGGTATGAAAGATTGCCTGGTCTTTGTGAACATCCATCTACTGTGCATTTTACAGTAACAACTCTTAGATATTTAGTAAGTTGCAGAAGATTTAACCAAAATGTATTTATTTTGGCCTTGTAGGTGAAAAAGCACATCAGTGTGAGGAATGTGGGAAGTGTTTTGGCCGTAGAGATCACCTTACTGTTCATTATAAAAGTGTTCATCTAGGAGAAAAAGTTTGGCAGAAGTAAGTGTGGTTTTTTTACAACTGCATAAGTACTTCTGTGATATAATTGATGTTGTTGGCCCTTGCATGTTCTTGCAGAAGTCTGGTGGTCTGTGTGCTTGTCATGCCTGGTGCCCTAGTCTTGATACATGTCACTATTACAGCTTGAAGTGGATGTCAGAAAATTGCATTCACAATTTAAGCAATATGTTTTCTTTGTAGCATTATTAAATAAAAGCATTAAATTGATCAGATTTTAATCTTTCAGTTAGCTGTATCAATGCTGTTCTAAAATGATGGTTTTCTGTAATATTGTCATTGCAGACCAGTTAAGACTAAATTAATAGACAACATTTAAGCACTGAGAGAACTCCCACACTTAGGTATTTTAGAAGCTGGTAGCAGATGAGTGGCTCTGAAAGTTGATAAAAGCTTTGAAACCTGAGTTATGTCTGTAAATTAAATCCAAGTTTTTAAGTTCTTGAGCTTTAAAATAAGCTTTTCAGAGATAAACTGAGACCTATTTGTTTTTCAGATTATGTGCTTTAACTGCTAGTGCTTTAATTGACCGTAGTGGTATACAGATGCCAAAAAATATGAACAAGTTAGTAATTTGGAAGCTTCTATTTAGCTATTTTGCAATTGAAAATTTCAGAAAGGACTGCACACAGCTTTATTGTTAGCTAGCTAAAAAAGAAAAAAAAAAGTAACTAACATGAAATGTCTTTTCTTCTTTAAAGATATAAAGCAACATTTCACCAGTGTGAAGTCTGTAAGAAAGTTTTTAAAGGGAAATCAAGTTTGGAAATGCATTTTAGGACACATTCAGGTAAAAACAAACCCCAACAAAAACACAAAACATGTAGGAATTAATGTATTTTTATGCTTCAATGTTGATGGATTTCTTTAATTCATTATTGTTGTTGGGCATTCAGGGGAAGAGTAGCAGGAAGCACCAAGACTTTTTATTTTTTTCTCATTTGTTGGTCATTTCTGATTACTACCTTCTAACTGTATCAGTTGAAATACTGATACACCTCAACAAAAGCATGTGGTGTGCTCTTTAGTTTACTGATTTATGTTCTTGCCAAATTCATCCAGACCTTCTGATCATTGTTGTGGCCCAGAGAATAGTACATTTCAAGTGGTAATCTAAGCGAGGCACCCTTGATTCCAGAATAGGTGCTAAAAAATGCAGTGTGTTTTCAGTGCAGTTGTTTTACACTAGACTATATGCTGTCATCTGTGTCAGTATTTGCATTTGATGTGACGTGGTGTTACAGAATGGCTGATGTTTGCTGCTGTGTCATTACAGGTGAGAAGCCCTACAAATGCCAGATCTGCAACCAGTCTTTCCGAATTAAGAAGACCCTGACCAAGCACATGGTGATTCATTCAGACGCTCGGCCGTTCAACTGCCAGCACTGCAACGCCACCTTCAAGCGCAAAGACAAGCTCAAGTACCACATCGACCACGTCCATGGCTCTAAGGCTGCAGAAGAGGGGCTGGCATCTTCTTCAGAGGAAAAGCTGGTGGCCTTGCCAGTGCAGTACACCCCTGAGGACAAAGTTTACCAAGCTGAGCCTAAGCAATATGTGGAACAGTCCAAAGCATATCAATCAGAAGCCAAATCCTTGCTAGAGAATGTATCTACAGAAGTGTGTGTGCCTGTGACTCTGGTACGAGTTCAGATGTCTGATCAGCAGCCTGAGCTAGTAGAGCACAGCACCCAGGCACATGGCATTCTGCCCCCCCAGCCTGAGCAGGCGGATTATCAACGAGCAACAGATCTGTCATTTCTGGAGAAATACACCCTTACTCCACAACCTGCAAATATTGTTCATCCTGTAAGGCCTGAGCAAATGTTGGATCCTAGAGACCAGTCGTATCTTGGGACTCTGCTGGGGCTAGACACAGCTCCTACTGTACAGAATATTTCAAACAATGAACATTCATGATTAGACCATAACATTCCTCCTCATTTACTAAGCCATTAGCCGACAGAAGGTTGATATGGCATTTAAGATTTATATTTTATATTTTATTTGGAGTCATGAGTCTTCTGCATAGTTTTGGAAAACCAGGTTTGTTTACATACAGTTTGAACATTTAGGCACATTTTGATGCATACCGAAAGAGTGTTTTTTAAAATCTATAGACAGTCTTTTAAAGATTGTGCTCTGAAATGTCTTTTTAAGGATAGTGGCTGAAAAATGTAATTAGGTATCTGGATATTAATTTAAAAAGAAAAAAAAAAATGCCTTTCTGCATCTCACTCCTGAGTTGATGTTTTAAGTGACACAGAAAGTGATCTGGAAGAATAAGAACTGTGTAAACTTCAAGTTGTAAGGGCAGGTGGGGATTTAGAACACAAACTGATTATGTTTCACACGGAAATTAAAATCTAATTTTACATGAACCTCAGACATTTTTTGAGGTTTTTAACGTCTGTTGGACTCTGGATCCTAGCCAATGGATACAGGAACCAGATTGTTCTGAAAAGTGATTCAGACACTTTATGGAGATGCTAAAGTTTGGTGAACCCTCTGAGTATAATGAGGCTGTTTCATTTTAGCTTCTTAATTCTTCCTTGATCTCTAATACTGAGTGATGTAGGAAAATCTAGACAGTGCTTTTGTCTATTTTTTTTTTACAGTTAGTCCTGTATAAGTTTAATATGCAATTTTTCTTACTTCTGAAGTGTGCCCCATGCTTTTAACTTGGAAAGAAATGTGAGTGTTTGCCAAGTAATTTTAATCTATAAAGGATCGTAAGTCATAAAGGATTGGCATGGTTTGTCCTTGGGAGAGCACAAATTGTACCAGGGTCCCACATTAGCATGCCCAGTTTCAGGTTATCTGTGATAGGGAAGATATTTAATGACTATTATTTCCAGAACAGTGCTCAGTTTCTATTTAAAAAAAAAAATAATTAAAAAAAAATCTGTAATTATAAATCTCTTGTGAGTTGCTAATGAAATTGGTTTGTTTCTCATTTGCTTATACTGTACTTGTACAACAAAGACATACTCTAGAGAGTATGTTTTTAATTATTTTTACCTCTTTCTTCACTAGAAACAAGGATTTTTTCCTTTTTGAACTACAAGTCTAGTGTAATTCACCATGAAATTTAGTATATTTTAACCTCATCAAGTTTTCTATTTAAAACCTACTTTAAAAAGAATTGTTCTGTTTGGTGAATATTATGCCAAAGAAAGTATTCATTAGTAGTCTTCATTATTCCTCACAAGAATTGCATATTAAGGCTTTTTTTTCCCCCATTTTTCCTGATGCTTAAATTATTATCTCAAAGAAACTTTAAAATGGGAAACTGGATGTATGTGCATTATTTTAACTTAAATGTATCCAGTGACCTGAGCACTGATCTGTGGTGAAAAGCTCTTTTATCCTCACAGTTCTATAAGCTCTAGGAGTGATCATGTAAAATGCTATTGAAGTACTCAGTGTTAGATCGTTATCCCCATCGACTTCAGTGCTGAGCAGTTTGCAGGAGAGGGGCCAGAGCTGCCTGAATGTTCCTATTTTGAAGCTTGCACCCTAATGGATTCTTAACCTAAACACACCAAAGATTTCTGTTAGCTCTTAAATAGTGGCAGAGTTATAAAATGTTATCAATATTGAAATAGGACTTAGCCAAAGAAGCACAATACAAGTCCTAAACTTTAAAAAGTTTGGTTTCTAAAGCAGGACTAAGTATGTTTCACTGTGTTCTGTGTTGTATATCTCAAGTAAAGTTTAGAGCTGTGCTCTGGGAATGTTCAGACTGACATTCTGTAAATATTATCTGTTAAGAAACTGAATACTAGCAAAAATACAGCAATAATGAGGCCATTGAATGCCACCTTCTGAAAGGACACTATCAAGTACTACCCTTCCTGCTTCCCAACTACACCTGCATCTCCTTCCAAATAAAACTGTTTGTGTCATCTTTGCACTTCATGGCTTGAAAATGAATGTTTTGTGTGTAGTTTTTGAGTTGGACCTCTTTGTGTCATGTTCATATGACTGCATGTGGACATGAAACATCATTTCCAGCATTTGTAATTGTACTGGTAAAAATAACAGGGGTGTTAGTACAGTTCTTGGACTAGAGGGTGTTAACTCTGTTATTTCTTGTTTTTTCTGTCCTACAGTGGGGGGGGAAGTTGTAGGATTTTGACAAAAGAGTGTCTTAAAAAGAGTTGGAAACTAGTACTTTCTTTTAAAATCCAGTCTGTTCAGAAGGCCCTCTAGGAAAATACTAAAATGCAATTTGGAACGTATTTACTTGATAATGTCCTTTTAAAAATTATTTCATGATTGTGCCTTTTATATATATTCTGACTAACGGCTTTTTCTCTAGTTCAGTTGATGATAGAAAACCAGTATGGTCAGTGTCTTCCAAAGGGCTTCATATTTTTGGGTGCCCAACAAGATACAGAGTATTAGAAGGACTCGTTTTTCAGAAAAACAAGCTCTGTCTTTGCTGTTTGGGTGACCAGAATTACCAGTCATTCTGGAAAACATGACCTGCTAGTTCTTTGGCTTTCTTTTGTTTGCAGATAACCCTGCTAGTTAGTATTTTTACCTGCTGGTCAGGCTGGATCGTTGCCAGTTGACAGTGAAAGAAGGCTTACGTGCTATATACATAGCTTTTTGTTGGTTTGGTTTTTTGTTTGTTTGGGTTTTTTAACATCATGAGCTGTCATTCTTATGGCATTGCAGCTGTTTAAAATTCATACATGAGCAAAGCCCATTTTCATGGACTAGGACCTCATTTGGGCAGGTGGCAGTAGCTGGCCTTTGCTCGATGGAGTTCAGCTCCTGAGAGGACTGGAGCTGGAGGGCAAAGACCTGCACCCACAGCTGCATAGCTCAGAACTCCTGACAGCTCCATTTTCATCTGACTTGTGCTTATCCAACAGTGTGTCATGTTGGTCTGGAGGGCTCTTTCACAATCAAGGCTGTGTTGTGTCTGGCTCCGGAAGGAAGAAGCAGGTCTCTTAAGAATATCTCTAAGGAATAATCAGTGGCACATTGCACAATATTTGTCTTTTCCTGTGGGGAGAAGAGTGGAGTCCATGTTAGTGCTCTAAACTGCTCCATGCTTCTGAGAGCTTGCTGCACTAGTTCTGTTTAAATACTGAATTCTGTATTTTTTTTTCAAAACTAATTTCTGATTGTTGACTGGGTTTACTGCCCTTAATTCTTTAAGTGGATTTTATGATCAGTTTATTTATTTATATTGGAGTTTCCTCTTTGAGCACTGACACTTTTCTTATAGAGGTATGGCTCTCCTGTGTTATTTTAATGTTGAACACAAGTACTTGTGTTTAACAGTATATTATACATGTTCTGTAAATCTGTGCTTTCTTTAAAAATACAGAGCTATTTTAGTCTGGATTAGAATTCAGGTATGAATGAAGAATGCTTCTAAGGGACAGCCTAGCAGTGATCTTGATGGAACATGGAAGTGTGTTGTGGTGTGCTAAAGAATAAACGACCCTGCATTCTTTTAAATTTGAAAATGTTGTGTGAAGATGAATGTAAAATTATTAATGAATTGTGAGAAGGTTGCTGTAGATTAATATGTTGGGGGTTTTTTCCCTGTGATTTTTTTTTCCCCATTTCTTTAATGTGATATATTTTTTTCCCTATATTGAGCATACATGCAGATCTGATCCAGACTGCATGTTTTCTGTATGGCTAAAGCTTGAAAGCAGAGTGCATTTACCTGTATTCATCTCTTTCCACAGTGCTTTGGTGATTTCATCTGCACTGAAGAATGACACTGGCAGAATATAATGCAGGGCAGTCGCTTAGCTTAAGCCCATAACCATCTTTTTCAAATAAATGTGTCAGTTCAAAAGGATTTGATGGATTAAAGGTAACAGTGGCAACATTTTTTTTTTAAATCCCATAACCATTTTGATCATCTTTCATTGTCGGTCCTTTTATATCAGAGAATAGGGTGAAATAAACTCAATATTTTGTCACATATAACGTGTTCTAAATGTGATTTGCATAGGGTGATATTTTAGATGGAAGTCTTTAAGTAAAGTTGTCTTTTTGGGGGAAATTGCTGTAAAGAAAAGGTAGGAAGTGCACTGTAAATGTAGAAGTACTCAGTCCTATGTGTAATTTTATGTTATAGAAAAGTAAAGAGTAAAAAATTCTCTGTCTTCACATCGTTTGCTTCACAGGATTTCTTGCAGGGGTGCTTGTGCTAAGTTTTGATTTCTACCCTTTTTTTGTTTTTTAAACGGCGTGGAAAGACAGCATCGTGTATGTCTTTCAGTTTTAAAGCTCAAGAAAGAAACGGATGAGACAACTTTTTTATCAAACCTCTGTGTGTCTCATTCGACTTTTTATTTTAAACTATTTTGTAAATTAAATTTATTTAGAAAAATACTTTGGCTTCGTTATTTATTAACGTGAAAGGAGATTTTTAGCGTGGAGGTCTGCTAAGTCAATTTTTATGTTTTGATTCTAAAGCCTGACTGGAGCTCCCGCGTTGCAGGAGGGCAGCCTGAGGGCGGCGGGAGAGGGAGGGCGGCGGGAGGGGCTGAGGCGCGGTCGCGCCGTTTAAATCAAGCGGCCGTTGCTATTGGCGGGGAGGGCGGGGAGGGCGGGGCCCGCGCGGGCATTGGCGGACGCGCCGCATTTGAAGGCGGGGGCGGGATCGCGGCGGTTGGTGAGGGGGGAATGACGAGGCGCTGTCCGGCTGCGAGAGCCACAACCGGTGCCGTTTCGGGGTTCTGCCCTCAAGCATGGCCTCGGGTTTCTTCTTCGGAGCCGAGCCGATCTCTGCCCACAGCCCTGGGCGGCGGCGCTGGGCCGCCCGGGGCGGTGAGACGGAGGCGGACGAAGATCCCCCCGTTCTGGTGCTCAGCTCCTTCTCCCGCCCGCCGTTCCTCAGCTTCGGCAGCCTGCGTGTGGGCGCCTCCCGCACGCGCCTCCTGGGCATCGACAACGTCAACGTGGAGGACGCCGATGTGGTCGTGGACCGCTTCCCGGATTCTGCCAGGGGCTTCAGCATCGAGCAGCGGCGCTTGTTTGTGCAGGTACCCCGCGGCTCTGCCAGGCTGCGGCTGGAAGCGGGGGGGTGTAGCGGGTGGGTGTGCGTGACGCGTGAGGGGGCCCCGAGTGCGCAAGCCTGCGCGCTTGCAAGCACTGGAAGTGAAAGGGGTCCGGGCTGATCCCCGCCTGAGCTGCTCACCGAGCTGCAGAGAAAGCTCCTCGGCAACGGGAGCAGAGTCACCGCCCTGTAGCGTAGCCTGGCCCCGGGGAGGGCTGGGGTAGAGGCGTGGAACTGAAAGCGGCCGCGTCCCAGGGCAGAGCTGGAGCTTTAAGGGGTGGGGTTTAGACCTCGGGGGGCTGGGACAGCACAGAGGGTTCACGACAGGATTTTTTCCCCAAAAGAAACAAAAAAAGTTCTCTGGAAATGCTGCTTTAAAACCAGACAGATGAGTAAGAGATGCTGAAAAAGTGATCCCTTAAAAGAAAAAAAAAAGAGGATATCTAAACATATTTAGGAAAAAGGCTGACGGAATTTGTTGTGCAGAAAACACTAATTCACTGCTCTACATGGTAGATCCAACAGAGATCAGCGCAGGCTTCGTTAAATCTTTGTGATTGCTAGGGAAGTATAAACTATCTAGGGAAATACAAACTATGGTTGATGCAATCAGTGGATCAGTATTTAAAAGCAGTGTGTGGACATACGTGTATCTATCTATGGACGTCCCGACTCTACAGTCTTTGCAAGAGGAATAAACTCCCTGGAGATCTTCTGCAGTGTGCTTATAAAAACAGGCTGCAGCCTCACTGTGAAGTATTTTAATAACAAGTTCCTATAGTAACTAATGATTGCTAATCATTGATGACTGGCTTTACTGTCTAAGTGAATATGAGTCTGTTTTCATCAAATTCATTCAACCTGGCTGGTTGTTTTCACCCTGTCTTAGATTGTCTGAGGTATAAGCAGTCTTTGGTATGTCAGTACTGACATAAGCAGAGCCCTGAAATGGTTCTCTGCAGGAGTGTGTGAAGATCATACTTAGCTCCACAACTTCTGTTTGGAGTTTACAATTGTTTACAGTGTCTGAATTTTTAATCAGTGAGCTCGTGTGTCAAATCTCATCTTTGCATGTCGTTTGACTAAAGAAATTGACACTTTAGATGTGGCTATGGTCCTAAAAATTAACCTCTCATTATTAGTCCAGATTGACGTTAGAGGATTTATTTGGTTAGTATGTGTAAAAACTTGCTGCTCCTACTTAGCTTGTCATTTCTACTGTGTGTTATATTTGTGTTCTTGCTTTCCATTACAGTTTAATAAAGAGGTATATGCCCTTGTAGTAAGGCAATGTTTTGATAGAGGTTGCTTAAAATTCTTTCGGGGGGAAAAATTATATTTAAACATTTTAAACAACTGATTCTTTTTAAATTTTGTCCACACATGTTATTTCTTTGTACTGCTTCTCATTTGGTTTGATTACTCTATCTTGGATGTTATATAAGTGTACCTAAGTGTTAACTATTAAGCATTTCTTTTTCTCCAATAGTCAGGACAAAGAATATTTGTCTCTATAACATGGACACCATTAGAAGAAGGAAAAGTCAGAGAGCTGGTAACCTTTCTTATTAATGGCATTGTAAAGCATCAAGCTGTGCTCCTGGGTGTTGCTGAGCAGCCAGTGAAGAAAAAGGTGTGTGTTCATTATGTGTCTTAACTGTATTACCTTGGCATAGCTGACACAGATACTGGTTTTATTAATAGAAAATTCAGTGAAGGAGAATTAAAAATTGGTAAATAATGCTGTCTGTGGGAATGCCCTTTGTCTTCAAGCCTTTTTCATCTGGGTTGGAGAGCAGATATTGGTGCATGACAACTTAGAGAATAAAAAAATTAAAACCTGACCAGAACTGTTTTCATGCATGGAATTAACTCATGGTGAATTTTGAGCTAGGTGTTCTTTTTGTAGTGTTCTTAGTCTTTGAATGAGTACACTAGTAGTGTTCACTTGTACACGTAGTATGCTGATTTTCTACATAGTTAACTTATTTATGGTTCTTTTTCAGAGGAGTCTTTGGGATGCTATAAAAAGGAAAAAATCCTCAGAAACATCTGCTTCAATAACCGTGAAGAGAAGTACTTTGAAAGTTAAAAATATTAATAAAACCTTTCAGGTTTCCGAGAAGGTGGATAGACTTAGAAGTCCACTTCAGCCATGTGAAAATCAGAACACAGTGCAAAATAGCATATCCCCAGGACATGACTCTCTTGTTGGCTTGGAAAATAAGTTGCCACTATCTCCTATTGCACCACTGCTAGAGGAGCATTGTAATGCTGTTTGCACACCAATTAAAATGAGAAGGTCTACTACATTCTCAGATATGGCTTCTGCTGTACATGGGGAATTACTGCCTGAAATAGCCAGCTGTAATTTCAAGAATTGTGTTAATGAGCACAATGAATTAAAATCTGGAAATGCAAACAGTTCTTCTGGATTAGCACAGCTGCCACTTTCAAACGATGAAGCAGTGCTTAACTGTACACTTACACCAGTTGGCACTCCAGAACACTTGACACCACTGCCTGTTGTAAATGCAAGGAGAATTTTAAGTCCAGATTCTTTTGTAAATGACTGTTACCAAGTGGATATAGATATCATTGAGTCTGTTCCAATTCTGTCCCCTGATCAGTTTGTGAAAGACAGCTTGTCGAATAAGCAGTTAGAGACTCCTAAACTTGAGGCACCTTTAATATCATCTACCACAGAGACTTATGTTGTAAAGAAATTCCTGCCCTCAAAATATAAAAAAAATGGAGCTGTAGAGACAAAACCACGTGTTAATTCAGAACATAACAGGAATTATTTCTCTGCGATGTATAATGTAGAATCCCAGGTTTTTCATCTTGGCAAAGCCAAAGAACAGCACTTCAGTTGTCCTGCTACAGAGGAGCTTCAGACTCACAATGCTGCTCTGAGAAAGCAACCAAAAAAGCGTCCAATTCTTTCTGCCACTGTTATCAAAAGTAAGCCTCAAGCTGCTGAAGAGAAAAGAAAGGAAGCCCTCCAACCAAAATCTAAGAAATGCCTTGTTAAAGCCATAATGGGATGTGCTAATGTGGTGCCTGTACATACAGAAGCAGACATTTCTAAACACCTTCCTGTTATAGGGCCCGTTGTAGCTGAAAATAAGTCTGACAGTGACAAAGTGAACTCACCTCCTACTGGATCAGCCCCTTTGTGTCGTAAGAGGAAAAGTGAAACGCACGTAGAAAACAGAGCTACAGCTCCAGTGTGTGTGGAAGAAGTGGAAAGGAAAAGAACCCTCACATCAAACATGGACCATAAATCACATACCACTGTGAGACCATCAGCCTTCAGACCCACAAACAGAGACAGGGTAGCACAGAGAAAGAAAGCTGGTGAGCAGTACTTCCTTTGGGTACTACTTTCTGAAAGATGCTTTTCACTGAGAAATTTGTATGGTAAACTGAACTGCTTAGCCCCTAAATACTTTGGTGTCTCTTAATCCTAGTTGTGAAACACAGAAATTATCACAGCATTGTTACATACTTGAGAAAAATTACAGCCTGTTATTCTATAATCTAGACAACAGATGTTGTCTCTAGGCTTCAGACAAAAAAAATCGTATTTCACTACTAAAAGTTGACTTTGAAATGCCCATTGTTAATGTATTTGAGATCCAACTTCATTAGAAATTAACAGAATGTCTTAAATTTACTAGAAGTGTGTGAGAAATTGGAATGGCTTCTTCATTACTAGAGAAGTGGCTGTCTTTTGGAAAACAGAATGTGAAGTAGGAGAGTGCAACCTGCAATTTACGATCTCCATCATTTTTCTTTCTGAAGTAGCACCTTTTCAGGGGGTGTCAGGCAGCAACTACAGTTGCAACAGCATCCTTTGCTAATCCGTATTTGATGTCAACAAAATGTGATAAATCTGTGTACTTTTACAGAGGAAGCCTAGATTTGTGTTGTTTTCATTGTGTTTTAAAGTACTTTACTGCCATGTGGTGGATAATAATCCTAGCTAGTGCCTTCATGACTAAACTAAAGGTGTAGGCTGCTATGACATATCAATCTAGTATGCAATCTAACTGTGGGAAGAGGTGAGTTGGTCGCTAAAATTCATACCTCTCACCCAAGATGTTTATAAAATACTTTAGCATGTTCTAATGAAAGTTTTTACCATTTAGCTTAATGTTTATGGCAATATGATAATGAATAGTAAACAGTACATTTCCTGAGTGAATGGAACACTGAAAATGACTGATTTAACTATGTTTCCCTTTTGATTGTAGTCAAACTGCTTTGCTTTATACTTTTTTCCATCAACAGGAGTTTATTGGTATTTGGATGGGTTTGTGAAACTCTATTTCAATGCTTTGTAAGTGATATGAACATTTGTCCATTATCTTTCACTGACGTGCTGTTGGTAATTGTGTTTTAATGCTTCTAGGTTCTTCAGTTCAGAGAGGGTCTAAAGCTACTAAGAGAATTAGTAAACCCATCCCTGGAGTGGCTCAGTCTCATCTGACATTTGTGAAACCACTGAAGACAGGTAGGCAGACTTCTTTTTACAAAAAATTTACAAACCTTTTACAAAAAAGACACTAATTTTGAAAAGCTAATAATCCTAAATTGATCTGAAAAAAAAAAACCAACAGAAAATTGCCTCTATAAAAATGTTCTTGGATATAAGTCAGCTTAATTTGGTTTTGCCCCAAGATGTGTACTGCAAATGGCCTGGGTTAAAGACATCTTGTCTGTCTTGTAGTGCTTTAATAACTTAATTCATGTTTTGTGGATGAAATTTATCTAATGGTGGCTGATCTGAAAGTCACTGAATATTCTAACAATCTGTTTTTTTCTGCTATGGATGTAAATGAAGTAACAAATGTTAATCCTTTTCACAAATATATATTGGTTATCAAATATTTCAATAACACAAAGTTAATTAAAAATTTATTTTATTAAGTCATCCCTAGGCACCCAATGCCTTTTGCTGCTAAAAACATGTTTTACGATGAACGTTGGAAGGAGAAGCAGCAACGAGGCTTCACCTGGTGGTTAAATTTTGTACTTACCCCTGATGACTTCAGTGTAAAAACAGACACTTCACAGGGTAAGAGGACAAGAATTGTCACTTTCTAATGTTCTTAGACATTATATAAGTACTTTATTAATGAACAGTAGTACTGTTCCCAACTTGTCACTTTAGTTTGTGTAACATTAAGCTCTTGGGTAAGAGTATATTTTTGGCTTTTAATTTTTATGTGTCATCTGTATTTCCCTTTTCAGCCTTTGACTTCATACTGTGATAATAATAACCCAAGTATTTGCTACTGTATTTCAGTGGTGGTTATGCTATAAAGAGTGAAATGTGCTAAAACAAAAGCAATCCTTAGTAAATAAATGTTGTTATATTAAGTATTTGACTTATACATGTACTTGACAATATATGTTAAATGCAACAGCTGGTAAGTTTCCTGAGGGATAAAATCACCAGTCAGAAGAAAAATAACAAAGTGTGAACCATGAGATGTGGGGAAAAATGTGTGTGGGCAAAGCTGCCTTCAGTATGCAAATGTGTGATTTTGGTATGTGTTTAAACAGTAAATGCAGCTGCTGTGCTGTTGGGAGAAGAGAGCTGTCGTAAGCCCAGTGTTCCCAAAGCACCAACGAAAGACGAAGCCTCTCTCAGAGCTTACACAGCTCGGCGGAAGCTGAACCAGCTGCGGCGTGCCGCTTGCCGCTTGTTCACGGCGGAAGACATGGTCAGAGCCATCCAGAAGCTGGAAGCTGAGGTTGAAAGTAGACGTCTGCTGGTTCGTAGGGACCGGCACCTCTGGAAAGATGTAGGTAAGGATATGGAAACTTTGCATCCTGTCTTTTGGTGTAAGTAGAAAAGGGATTCTTCACATACTAGTTGATGAAAATCAGTTGATGAAGAATTTTGTTATAATACGAAGTCTTTGCTGGATGTAATATTACAAGGTTCTCTGTCTTGCAGGAGAGAGGCAAAAAGTCCTTAACTGGCTTTTATCTTACAACCCGTTGTGGCTGCGTATAGGTCTGGAGGTAAGTGCAGTATTTATGGTCTATAATGAAAGTTTAAAGGATAGCAGAGCTGTTTCAGCCTCTGATCATCTTTGTGGCCTCCTCTGGCCCCGCTCCATCAGCTCCATGTCTTTCCTATGTTGAGGCCTCCAGAACTGGGTGCAGTGCTCCAGATGAGGTCTCAGCAGAGCAGAGTAGAGGGGCAGAATCACCTCTCTCCTTCTGCTGCCCACAGTTCTCTTGATGCAGCCCAGGATACAGTTGGCTTTCTTGGCTGCAATTGCACACTGTTGGCTCAGTTGGTGAGTAGGATGTTGTGGGGGACTGTGTCAAAAGCCTTGCAAAAGTCCAGATAGATCACATCTACAGGTCATTCTTTGTTCATGGTTGTAGTCACCTTATAGAAAGCCACTAGATTTGTCAGGCAGGGCCTGCTCTTGATGAAGCCATGTTGGCTGTCCTAACTTTTGCTTTTTCTCCCCCTCCTTTCACATTAGACTGTTTATGGAGAACTGATAGCTTTGGAGAGTAACAGTGATGTTATGGGTTTAGCACTATTTATCCTGAATCGCTTGCTGTGGAACCCTGACATTGCAGCTGAATACAGACATCCCAGTGTGCCTCACCTGTATCGAGAAGGTAACTGCTTGCAAAAAATGAGATATTTCTAGCACTAAATTTTTGAACTATCACTTAATGGCTTTTGTCTTTTTAGGTCATGAAGAAGCTTTGTCAAAATTCACACTGAAAAAACTGCTGTTAGTAATCTGTTTTCTGGATTGTGCCAAACGGTCCAGAATTATTGCCCATGACCCTTGCCTCTTTTGTAAGGATGCAGAATTTAAGGTAGGAGGGCTGTGAGTTGAGGTACAAGTGGTTTTGTGTGTTCTGTTTTTGTTGCTGTTGTTTGGAAAAGCCCAGAATTGTTAATGTCTTTTGCATGAACATTCTCAACAGATCATCTCTCAGTCACATAAAGAAATTCCCAGGAAAATTTTGCCTGTTGGTCCTGCAGGAAGGACTACTTTGTCTTGTGTTATCTGGCTTACCTCTCTAAGCTTCTGCATTATGATAAAATATCACTCTAGCATACTGCAGCTGGTATTAAGCTGCAATTCCTTTTGATGGGCTTTCCTGTTTGTTTTTTGTGTAACATTTGTCATACAAAAGCTTTGATAAATGTTACATTTAAATAACTTTTCTTGCATTTGTACTATGCAGAGATTGAGATTAAAGTATTAACAAATTTAGTGGTACCTTCAGTGACGTGGTTGCCAGGTACAATGAAAATTAAAGTTGTTTGAGCTGGCTAAAAATAAATTAAAAATAAAAAGTTTAATATTAGACAAGGAAATATGAAATGTGGCTTGGGGGAAAAGGGAGGAAAATTGTATTCTGCTTGACAAATATTCTAGTGTGAAGTTTATATATATTTTTCTTTAATTTTTTTTTTTTAGGCTAGCAAAGATCTCCTCCTTGCATTTTCTCGTGACTTCCTGAGTGGTGAAGGTGACCTCTCCCGCCATCTCGGTTTCTTAGGACTCCCAGTCAGTCACACTCAAACTGCCCTTGATGAATTTGATTTTGCTGTTACCAATCTGGCTGTGGACTTGCAGTGCGGCGTTCGTCTGGTGTGCGTTGATAACAGAATTGTTTGCAACCTTTTTATTTATAATCCTTAGAGCTCAGCTAAGGCATTAAATTGTAAAATTCCCTTTTTTAGGAGAACAATGGAGCTTCTCACCAAAAACTGGAATCTTTCAAAACAACTGCGAGTTCCTGCAATAAGTCGTTTGCAGAAGATGCATAATGTTGACATTGTTCTTAATGTCCTTAAAGAGCGAGGAATTCCCTTGAAAGATGAAAGTGGTGAGGCCTAGAAATCAAGGTTATTCTAAGTTCATCAGAGGACTAGTGCACACTTTAATTCTTTGGGTTTCTTTGACAGGTGCTTCAATTGAGTCCAGGGATATTGTGGATAGACACAGAGAACGGACACTAGCACTTCTGTGGAAAATTGTCTTTACCTTCCAGGTATCATTCAATTACTCATTTTGTTTATTTTTTACTAGTTAGAAATGAGTGTTACTGAAAACCTAGGTCTATTAGAAATATTTGTTGTCTGTGAAAACCTCTAATAATCAAATTTTGTACTGTAAAATGATACGTTTTGTACGTTCAAAGTGCTGTGCAAACTTCACCTAAATCTCAGAAACTTTACCTAAATCTACTGAATGTTCCCTAATACATTTGTACAAGTTTTTTTGCTTGGTTTTGGTTGTGGTTTTTTTTGTTTTGTTTTAAAAATGTAACTTTTGGTTTTTATGCTGTGTGCTAACAAAGTTGATCATCAAATGTAAAGTAATTGTCTCAATGCTGGTAAGCTCCTATGAACTGAAAAGGATGTGTTGAGGTTACACTGATAGACAGTTATAAAGAAGGGTCTGAAGCTGTCACTCTTCTACTTTTTTTCCGCTTGTCTGAAACAATCAGTTTAAAGAAACATTCTTGAAATAAAAAGGAAGATTTCTTGGACATTACAGCAGTGGCATTTCAAAGCCACGGGAAAAAATAATAGAGGAAGCAAAATTATTTTTCTTTGGATTGTATTAGGAGTTAACTTGAGTCAGGTAGTATTTTGAAAATAAGTATCAGGCTGACAAATCCAATTGGGAGGAATATGAAGTATAAAAGGTAAAATAAGATACAATTTCAGGTGGCATTTCACCACTACGTGGTTGGGAATGTAAGTAAAAAACCCATAATTTCAAAGACTCTAGATACAGAACTATCAGCCAGAAGAACAGTGTAAAAATCCAATATAACTATTTTCTTTAACTACTGTTACAGATTTGAGTAGCTACCTTACTCCAAACAATCCTCCTGATGCATGTGTCAGACTTGAATTGTTTCTGAATAAAGAAATCATTCCAGTGAGCAATTGCTTTATTCAAGTCCTGTGGATATGTTACTGTTCTCCAAATCTTCTCACACACTCTCAAGTCCCCTCAGAATCATTCCAATGAGGAGGAGTGGTGCATGGACTCAGAAATGTGGGCAAGACTTGGAAATTGTTGTTTCCTCTGAAAGTACAGTGATATTACACAGGCTGTTTCAGAGACCTTCCCCAGCTATTAACCAATGTAGTTGTTTGACACAGAATGGTGGGAATGTGGTTTTAGTTTCTTTTGTCTGAAGCATCTGAGTGGACACTGATGCTGGTAAATCCAGATTATCTACTTCTGATTAGTGTGGCAGGCACTGCTAAAGAATGAGAGTAGTTTCTCTTTAAAATGCTGTATCTAAAACCTCTGCATCCAGCTGCAATAATGCATGACTTGTCAGACTGATGAGGACATAAATAAGTTGTTTGTGTTGGGGTTTATTTTCTGAACAGGTGGATGTCTCACTTAACGTGGAACAGTTAAAAGAAGAAATTGAGTTTTTAAAGAATGCTCACAGGAGGGAAAGACAATTGGGTGTTCTCAAGACTTCAAGCTGTAGAGCACAAGAAGATAATAGTAACTCTTCACTCCAAGGTTACAGTGAAAAAGTGAAGCTGCTGATGGAATGGGTTAATGCTGTTTGTGGATTTTACAATATCAAGGTAAACACACTTGTGTGTATTTCAGCAAATACATCCTTTGCTGGCCTAAGAGTGTTTATTAGAGCAGAATTCTTCAAATCATCAAGCATGTAGTAGTAGCCAATGGCAATTAGTTTGACATATCCTTCCAGACTTTAACTTGTTTTGAAATAGCCTTCTTTCTGTGTCTAGCCACAGCTCTCTTTCTAAACAAATTTGAGCAAAAGGCTTTCACCTTCCAGTTACTCTGATGCCTTTTAGAGAGAACATTTTTTTCTGGAATATGGTGTTGGTTGTGAATTTATAATAATAATTCAATCTAAAAGTATATGTGCATAAAAAAAATTTTTACCATTCATGAGAACTGTGAGAATTCAACTTATGTTTGGCATTAAGGGGAACTCCTCCCCTCAAAGAGATGTTTAGTTCAGAAGGGATATGTTTATTTCTGCCAAGAAGAGTAGCCCTGTTCAAAGCTTTGGCTCTGGCCAGTATACAGGTACATCTGGTAGTTCTAAAGGGTATAGTACTGAAGACTGATTGATGCAAGTTCAAAACTTATTTCTGCATTGAATACCTAGTGTAAAGGTATCTAGAAAAGTTTCTTTGGACTCCTATAGAAATATTTATTTTTGACTTCTTAATGTTGCACTTGGAGAGTCACTATGTAGTGAATTCACAACTCTCTGGTTTCTCATAGTTGTGTTATTGCAGTCAATGTTCAAAGGAAGCATTAGTACATAAAGTATTTATTAAAATCAAAACAAATTTGTACTTGGTCACTTTCAGAGAGAGTGACCAAGTATGAGAGAACATTCTTTTATTGTTTTGTACCAATTAACTGGTAACAAATTCAAGGAATATCAATCTTACAGTATTTTATTTAACAGGTGGAAAATTTCACAGTGTGTTTCTCAGATGGCAGAGTATTATGCCATTTGATTCATCATTATCATCCGTGCTATGTGCCTTTGGAAGATGTGTGCCAACATACAACTCAAACAGTAGAATGCTCAAGAACTCATAGAGTGGGACTGAACTCTTCCTCCTCATCCTCTTCAGAGTCTGATACCTCTCTGCATGTTATGGAAGGAGTGTTTGACCAAAGTGAGTTATTTGAGGTACGGAAGTTAATGTTAAATCTATTTCTTTTATGCACACTTTGATTTGACAAACATTTTCTTTTTGCAAAGCTGTACCTGTCTCAGACCTATACAAGGAACTCTTGGACAATGAAAGGAAAAACTTCCAGCTGATAAATGCTGCAGTTGCTGACCTAGGTGGAATACCAACAATGATTCTTCACTCAGATATGTCAAATACAATTCCAGATGAGAAGGTAGGATGCTCTTAGGGCTGCTATAAACATGCTGTATTCTCCTGTGACTGTGTCCTGCTCTACCATATGGCCCTTAACTTGCTGTGTTCTGTTTCCATAGGTTGTTATCAGCTACCTGTCGTTTCTGTGTTCGCGACTTCTAGATCTTTGTCAAGAAGCTCGAGCTGCACGATTGATTCAGTCTGCTTGGAGGAATTACAGGCTGAGAAGGGAACTGAAACTTCTTCAGGTACTCTTTGCCTGTGCAATATTTGTAGCTTCTGCTCTGAAAAATAGTAAAGAAAGCAAATGAGGTCACTGTTTGGAGTATAGAGGCTTATTAGAAGAATATTGGCATTTAAAATATTTAATACCATTCTTATTATCAAAATATACAGCTTTCTTGGTGGTGTAACTCCTAAAAACTACTTCTGTGTAAGACTATTCTGAAGTACGTTATTACTAAAATAATGTATTAATAANTCTTTTGTGTTCTAATTAGAGCTTTTCACCCCTTTTCTCAATATTTAATATATAAAATAGTTGCACTACTTCCTTTTAGAAGAATTATGTGGGTGAGATTATGAAGATGCAGATATGATACCACACTTTTACAAAGAACTCAATGCTGAAATAAATCTTTCTCAGATTTAGAGTAGTAGTTGCTCTTGTAAAGAAAAGTGCGGTATCGACAAGCCTTTTTTAATGTTATTGCTATAGAAAAATTATTTTAATACTTAAAAACTTTGAGTAAAAGTTCCAATCCTAACTGTACAATTTGTAGGAGAGAGAAAGAGCTGCTCGGATAATTCAAAAATCTGTAAGAAACTTCTTGTCTCGTCGACGCCTCCTGAAAAGAGAAAACGCAGCAGTTTTTATCCAGAAGCACTGGAGAAGATACTTGGCCAGGATGATTCTTCTTAATCTGAAAAAGGCAAAACTGGAGGAAGTCAGAAGTAAATGTGCTACAGTCATTCAGGTAATAAAACCTAAAGTGAGATTACAGAGCAAGAGAACTCTAACGTTCAAAGGCCAAAAAAGCTTGCTCAGGGCCACTTGTTCTGCTTGCAGTAACTGATGTCTTCAAATGTAGTACTCTTGCTCTCCAGAGAAAAATAGTAATGTTCTATTAAATCAACAGTTGTTCCTTGTTGACTATTTTGGTACAGTATGAACACCAAAACACTGTCTTAACAGAACAACTGATCCTTTTGTGTTGGCTTGCCTCTTCAAGCATTTGTTTTGGGGTTTTTGTTTTGTTTATTGTTTTGTTGGGGTTTTTTTTTGTGAGTTGGGGTTTTTTTGTTTTGGGAGTTTGTTTGTTTGTTTTTAGATAGCTGGGATTCTCTTCCTAGGTATTAAGAAGGCATGAAGAAATCTTAAGAAGTCTGAAGCTGATAGTTCTTAAATTTAGCCTTGAGATACAATGAAGAAAATACTTAATTTTCTGTTGTTTGTTTGTTTTTTCTGCAGGCTTATTGGAGGAGATACTCTGCTAGGAAAAGATATTTACAGCTAAGATACTATGTAATTTTTGTCCAGGCGAGGATAAGGATGGTGAAGTGTGTTGCTGCCTATAAACGAGTTGTTTGGGCAGCTGTTACAATTCAGAGTCATCTGCGTGCATCCAGGTTGGCAAAAAAAGATCGTCAATCATATGAAACCTTAAAGTCTTCAGCACTTACTATTCAGTCTGCGTTCAGAAGATGGAGACGACGCAAATTGCATCAGAAAATCAAAGCAACTTTAGTGCTTCAGATGTATTTCCGAAAATTGCAATCTTCTAAACTGGCCAAGAGAAAGAAGGCTGCTCTGGTCATACAATCTTGGTATAGGATGCACAGAGATCTGAAGCAGTACCTACATATTAGACAAAGTGTTATCAAGATTCAGGCTTGGTACAGGTGTCAGCTGGCTAGGAGAGCTTACCAGGGACACAGGGCAAAAATAGTGACAATTCAGCAGTATTACAGAGCTTACCAACTAGGAAAAAGTGAGAGAGAGTACTATTTGCAAAAGCGTGCTGCAGTGATAGTTCTCCAAGCTGCTTTCAGGGGCATGAAGGCACGTAAACTCTACAGAGAAACAAAAGCAGTTTGTGTCATTCAGTCACTGTGGAGAATGAAGAAAGAGAAACTCAAATTTCTGCGATTAAAACAAGCCGTTACCACGTTGCAGTCACATGTGAGGAGACACCAACAAGTAAAAAGATACAAAGAAATGAAAAATGCAGCATCTGTGATTCAAACTCGGTACAGGGCATACCTCACTTCCAAGAAAGCAGCTGCTTCTTTCCACAGGCTGCGTGTGGCTGCTATTGTACTGCAGTCTGCCTGCAGAGGAATGCAGGCCAGGAAAGAGGCTCGCATGCTGAGAGCTGCAATAAAAATTCAGTCAAGTTACCGTGCTTATGTTGTCAGGAAGAGATTTAAAAACTTAAAAGCTGCAACAGTGAAGATTCAAGCTTTTGTGAAGATGAGGCAAGCACACAAGCGTTATTGTGCGTTAAGGGAGGCAGCGCTTCGTGTCCAGCAGAGGTATCGGTCTCGCAGACATGCTCTTCAGCTTAGAGAGGATTATAGGAAATTGAGGGGAGCTTGCATAAGACTGCAAGCTGTAGCTCGAGGCTGTCTTGTCAGGAAACAAATGCAAAAGTGGAGGGAGACTGTAGTATTTCTCCAGGCACGCTACAGAATGAAAAGGGACAGGCAACGTTATTTAAGCTTCTGCAGCGCTGCAGTTGTCATTCAGAACCATTATCGTGCATACAAAAAGCAGCTCCGTCAGAGACAGGAGTTCTTGCAAGTTAAAAAAGCAGCTGTGTGCTTACAGGCAGCCTACAGGGGTTATAAAGCACGAAAAGTGCTTAAACTTGAACACAGAGCTGCTATTAAAATTCAGACTGCTTTTAGAGCTTATGCTGCAAAGATGAAGTATAATGCAATGCTTCAGGCCTCCATTGTGATCCAGAGGCAGTACAGAGCTTACAGGATTGGTAACAGGCAAAGACTGAACTTCTTAATGACCAGAATGGCAGTGCTTGCTTTACAAGCTGCTTTTCGTGGCTGGAAGGTACGGAAGCAGATTCAAAGACAGTGTGTTGCTGCTACTAAGATCCAGTCTGCATTCAGAAAATTGATGGCTCTGAAGAGGTTCAGGCGTGTGAAGCACGCTGTGCTGACCATCCAGAAGCGTTACAGGGCAGCTGTCAGGGGCCAGAAACAGCGGCAGGAGTACCTCCAGCTGCGCAGCTCTGCGGTGCGTCTTCAGGCAGTATGGAGGGGGAAAACTCTGAGAAAAGCAATTCAAAAGAAACATCATCTTGCAACAGTTATTCAGTCCTATTACAGAATGCATGTAAATCAGCTAAAATATAAGAAACTAAGACAAGCTGCTCTAGTGATTCAGAAATCCTTCCGAGCTTACTGTATGAAAAAGAAACAACGTGCGATTTATCTAAAAACAAAGGCAGCTGTGTTAGTCTTGCAGTCTGCTTACCGTGGGATGACTGTCAGAAAACAATTGAGCAAACTAAACAAAGCTGCTACAACTATACAAGCTGCCTTCAAATCCTACCTGGTCCAAAGGGACTACAAAAGACTTAGATCTGCAGCTGTTGTAGCTCAAAGGCATTATCGTGCAGTTATTCAAGCTAAATGTCAAAAGCAGAAATATTTGTCTTTAAAGAAAAGCACAATCAAACTGCAAGCTATTTATAGAGGTGTAAGAGTTAGACGACAAATTCAGTGCATGCATCAGGCAGCTATTTGTATCCAAGCTACATTTAAGATGCATTGCATGAGCATAAAGTATCAAGCAATGAGAATGGCAGCAATTACAATACAAACACATTATAGAGCATTTTGCACAGGCCAAGTACAACGTAAAAAGTACTTGGAACTGAAGAAGTCTACCATTATCCTTCAGGCTGCATGCAGAGGTATGAAGGTACGTCAGGAATTAAAAGCCATGCATCAGGCAGCAGCAATAATACAGTCCTATTATCGAATGCACAGACAACGAAGGGAATTCAGGAAGCTGTTGCTGGCTACTAGGATCATTCAGCAGTGGCTCCGTGCTTGTAAGGAGCGAAATACACAAGTTCACAACTATAGGGTTATGAGAAGTGCTGCACTGTGTATCCAGGCTGCGTTCCGTGGGATGAAAACAAGAAGGCTTCTAAGAACCATGAGGGAATCTGCTCAGCTTATTCAAAGAAGATTTAGAACTTTTCTCAAAAGAAAGCAGTTCCTTTCCACTAAGACAGCTGCTATTGTAATTCAGAGAAAATACAGGGCAACAAAAGTAGCAAAAATTCAACGTAAAAAATATCTCTCTTTCCTTAATGCTGCTGTTATCATACAGTCTGCTTATAGAGGCTTTGTGATTAGAAAAAAAATGCAGAAGATGCATCGAGCTGCTGCAGTTATTCAAGCAACGATAAGGATGCGTAAAATGTACATTTCCTATCAAGCTGTCAGGCATGCTTCCATAATCATACAGCAATATTATCGTGCTTACAGGGAAGGGAAACGTGTGAGAGAAACATACTTGAAACTGTACAGTTCTGTTTTAGTTCTTCAGGCTGCCTATAGGGGAATGCAAACAAGATGCTTCTTGAAGAAAAGACATGATGCAGCACTTACAATACAGAGAAACTACCGAATGCATAGGCAGTACTGCCATTACAGAAAAGTTCAGTGGGCAGCCCAGGTAATACAGAAGAGATACAGAGCCAACAGGCTAAAGAAAATTGCAGTACATCAGTACTCCTCATTAAAGAAAGCAGCAACTTGTATTCAGGCAGCTTTTCGAGCCATGCAAGTAAGAAAACACCACCGAGAAATGCATTGCGCTGCTGTTACTGTTCAGAAGAATTTTAGAGCTTTCAGAGAACGTCAAAGATATCTCTCTCTTAAAGCAGCTACTCTGGTCTTTCAGAGAAGGTACAGAGCTTTGGTTCTGTCAAGGCACCATCGTTTGGCATATCTTTCTCTTCGCAGAGCAACTATTCATGTGCAAGCTGTGTACAGAGGCAGCAGAGTGAGGAAGAGCATTGAGCGTATGCATTTAGCTGCTAGAACTATACAGTCAGCCTACAAAATGTACAGAAACAGAAGGCTATATCAAAACATGAGAACTGCAGCTCTTGTCATACAGAACTACTATCGATCCTACATTAAAGGAAAGGATCAACGAGAGAAATACCTGACAATGAAGAAATCTGCTCTTGTTATTCAGGCATCATATAGAGGCATGAAGGACCGACGGAAACTGAAAATCTTGCACACTTCTGCAATGGTGATACAGTGCCATTATCGCATGTACGTGCAACGTAGGTGTTACAAACAGTTGTGCTGGGCTGTCAGGGTTATACAGCAAAGGTTCAGAGCCAAAAGGGCAAAAGAAGCCGCCATGAAAAGCTATGCAGAAATAAAAAAGGCTGTTGTTTGCCTTCAGGCCTCTTTCCGTGCTAAAAAAGCAAGGCAGTTATATAGAGCCCATGCTGCTGCACGGTGCATACAGTCCCTCTGGAGAATGCATGTGCAGAGGAAGGGTTTTCTGGAGAAGAAAGCAGCAGCAGTCATGATCCAGTCTATGTTCCGATGCCAGAGAGCGAGGACTCGCTATGAGCTGACCAGGAGCTCAGCAGTTGCCATTCAGAGGTGGTACAGAGCGTGCCGCGTGGCCCGTCTGCAGCACGCAAAGTATGCTGCTCAGAGACAAGCAGTGGTAGTCATTCAGTCTGCCTTCCGTGGTATGAAAGCCAGGAAAATAGCAAGAGAAATACAAGCAGCAAGAAAGGTTCAGTCTTTTCTTCAGATGGCCGTGCAGCGTAGGAAGTTTATTCAACTTAGGAAAGCAGCTATTACAATACAAGCCCACTACTTAATGTATACAACTAGAGCATGGTATGCAAGCTACAAAAGAGCAGCTGTTGTCTTGCAAAGATGCTACAGATCTCACCTGACTGCCAAGGACCAAAGAATGACTTACTTACGGAACAGGAGGAGGATTATCCTTCTGCAGGCTACAGTCAGAGCTTTCATTGGAAAGAAGAGATTTCTCAGAATTAAAGCAAGCACAATAAAAATTCAGGTAATTTTGAATATAAAGTAGTGGGGTTTGGCTGTGTGGTTTTTTTTTTCTTTCATGATTACTGTTGTTGCAAAGCAACAATCTAAAGCTATATGTTGAAGTAGACTCAGTTGCTGAAGTACACTAGGTGGCAGATCTATAAAGCTTATAGTGAACAGAAATTAGTTTGTTGGTTTTTTTTTGCCTTTCCTTGGTAAGGTGTTAATCTTAAAAAGTCATGTTCCCTTTTTCTTATTTCTCCCCTGGAACTTTACTTTTCAAATAAGTTCTGATACTTGTGTATGTTTCTGTGGTTCTTTTAAGAATGTTTTTGTCCAAATTGGCTTTAATCTATGCAAATACTAGTAGCTGAAATATTTCACCATAATGTCTTTTTTTTTTTCTTTTAAGGCATTTTTCCGTGGATTTGTTCAGAGACAGAAATACCTTCAGTGGAAGTTTTCTGCTGTAGTAATACAGCAGCACTACAGAGCCCATCAGATGAGAAATACTGAACAACAAAGATACCGTCACATGAAGAGAGCTGCCACTAGAATTCAGGTGATCCCAGATGGTGTTTCTGCTGGGCTTTTTTGTTTGTATCTTTTGTGGGCTTTGTTTTGTTGTGGTTTTTATATGGGTGGTTTGGGTTTGGTGTTTTTTTTTTAATCTCTTGTATTTGTTTCTTTTAGAGTATTTGACATAATTATAACTACTTTTATAGACATTTAAGAGAGGCATTTGTGGTATTTTCCTGAATGTGTTTCACTTACTTAACCAAACATACTAGATGTGACAAACTGGATACCTGTAATACAATAGAGACAGGAATCCTAAAAGCTTTTCATGTTAGTGTAACTTTTTTTCTTTTATTTTGGTTTGTTCCATCAAACAAAAAAACAAAAATAAACTTTTGAATGTAGTTGTTTTTTTCTTTTTCTATATTTAATAGGCATCATATAGAGGATATAAAGCCAGACAGTGGGTTAAGAAAATGAGAGCAGCACAAGCAATACAAGCCTGGTTTCGAGGCTGCAGAGCACGAAAGGAATATGCATCTGTGCTAAAAGCCACACGTGTTATTCAGAGTCACTTCAGGACAAAACAGCAGCGGACCTGGTAATACTGAATTTGAAATGTCTCTGCTTGAAAAGCTTTTATTAAAGTATTATTTAGTATGGCTTTGCACTCTGGCAAAAACTTATAGTTTATCAGGCTCTGACCCCGCATCATGTCCATGATGTGCATGAACAGATTCCTGTTGATGCAGGTGGTATTATTCTTTTGCACAATACTTTTCTTATGTTTAAATGTTTTTCTGCACTGGAAGCTACCTCACAAACTTATATTTTGCTTATTGAGAATCTAGAAAGAGGACGCATTGCTGTTTTCTTCACTTATCCAGAACATCCTTCCTGTAAAAAAATATATTGTTAAACTTCCAGCAGAAAACTTAATAGGACAAAAGCTATTTTAAGACATAATGAAAAGTTAATCTAGTTTGGCTTTTTTTGCTGTGAGACACTTTTACAATTAAGGCTCTACTAGATCAGCCTGGTAGCTTATCACATTCAGAACTCTGTCCTCTGCCAGCAGCAGCACAAGATGCTGTTTAGGGGGAGAATATTAACCTGTCCACTTTCTAAGGTACTCCCTCAGCATCCATGCTTGTAAGGTTATGGGCACCAGAACCATATTCCTGTGCATATTCATTTTATTTTTCATAGAACTGTTTTATGTCAATCAGTCTGATTAATTTTAACTGCTGTCTCCTTCCCCAGCCTACTTTGCAGCAGGTTCTGGAATTACATATTGTGGGAAAACAGAAAGTATCTTCTAGTTAAAATTAAAATTTTCTGCCAGTGCTGCTGGCTAATCTCTTGATCTAATGTTCCAAGATTTGTTGATAAAAGCTCTGCTTTCACAATATCCTTCTTGATGATTCTATAAAGTGTCACTGTTTTCTTTCTTTAAAAATGGAAGTGTTCTCAACTTTTGTAGAAAACAGAAGTGTATTTTTGTGTTAGGTTTTTGAAGATGAAGTTCTGTGTGCTTGCCATTCAAAGAAGATGGAGAGCAGTCCTCACTGCACGAATGATTCGACATCGTTTTGTGACCACTAAGAATGCTGCAGTTAAGATTCAGTCTGCATATAGACAGTACAGAGCCAGAAAGAAGGTATGTTTTCACTTGACTATGTCATGGTTGTTTTAAAAGTTTGCAATGTATTTGAGTGACTTTTATCATTAATATGCAGAACAGAAAAGAAAAAAGGTGAAGCCAGAACAAAGATTGTTCAAATCAAACCTGTTAAATCTTCAAAGTACTTTTTGCTTTAAGTAATGAGGGTTGATTCTTGTTTTCAAATAGTTCCAGCTGTTGAATTACCCCCATTTATACTGATAAGAAAAAAATGTAAAATTTTCTGCTTTTGCTTACAAAGGATTAAGTTCAGTTGCCCATATTTTGGCCCTTTTTAGGTAAGGAGAAAAAAAACCTTTAAATTGTGGAAGTGTGTGTTTTATATAAACTAGCACTACATGAACTGGCTTTTGTTTCCTATTTTATTTTTTGTTCTTATCATGGAAATAAAATAACCTGGAACTAAAATCATATTGATCATGACAGGAATGAACAAAATTTTAATTATCAATGCATTCTTTAAAATCTTTTTCAGAAGCTTCAAGCTGCATGTTTGATCCAAAGAGCATACAGAGGTTTCAAGGCAAGAAAGAAACTTCTTCGAGAAGAAGCTGCTGCTGTAATTATTCAAAACCATCTGAGGGCTTGGTGGGAAGGCAGGCTTCAACTTGCAAAATACAACAAAACCAGAAGAGCTGTCATTAAACTGCAAGCATTTATACGGGGTTACTTAGTCAGAAAAAAGGTTAATTCAGGATTTAATCTGAGGAGGGTAAAAATCTGGAAAATGACTTCATCGTGTGATGATTGCAGGAACACATGTAAGAAAGAGTTCAAGTAACTGCAAACATCATATAGCTTTCCAAGACAGGAAACAGTAAGCACAAGGCAGCCAGAGCACAAAACAGCACATGGAGCAAGCCTCCTAACTGTTACCACACCCGCATAGTGTAGTCAAGAAACAACAACAGGACTCAAAAACCCTTTCAAAAGGTTCCACTTATTAAATGTATTTCTCCTCTGAAAGCCTTGAAAAAGGTCTTTCAAAACAAACCTCCAGCACTGAACTATGATGAAGCACCTTTCCCTGGTCAGCACATAGAATACTGTATTTATTCAAGCTTTAAATGAAGGAAAATGTGGCCTGAAACCTTATCAGCTACCAGAAGCAGTCAACGAACCAGGAGACAACAGGCTGGCCATGAACAGGCACTGCATGGGGCAAGTACAAAACCTGACATAGCCTGCAAGTGAAGCTGCTACCCGTGAACAGCTCCTTGCAAGGTGGTAGCTATCGGTCACACCAGGACCCTGAAGGAGGCAGAAGGAACATCTCCTCACACCTACCCACTGCACCTCCTGTGAGACCGCCACGTGAAACAGCCCCTGCACTGTGGAGGGTGGAGGTGCAGCATTACGGTGAAGATTGTAAGGTCTAGACTGGAAGACAAATAGTCCCAAGATGGGGAAGAATAACAAAGATTCGGAGTTTCCTCTTGGCAAAGTGAAGCCAATGTCATGAGGTAGGAAGGTACTTTATAGTAGGGGTTTTTTGTGCACNGCATGTTTGATCCAAAGAGCATACAGAGGTTTCAAGGCAAAAAAGAAACTTCTTCGAGAAGAAGCTGCTGCTGTAATTATTCAAAACCATCTGAGGGCTTGGTGGGAAGGCAGGCTTCAACTTGCAAAATACAACAAAACCAGAAGAGCTGTCATTAAACTGCAAGCATTTATACGGGGTTACTTAGTCAGAAAAAAGGTTGGTATACTTCAAATTAAAAACTGTATTTTTGATTTAAGTTATCTCAAACTGTTTTAGCATTAATTCTGGCTGGCAAGAAAAAGAAAACCTGATCACTTGTTGAAATCAAATTCTTATTGACTGCTTTGAGAATTGGGTGGGTCAGAATAGATCAAAATATAGTTTGACTCTCTTCTCACAATCCTTTAGTACTAAGATAGATTTTCATTGTTGACTGGCTTTTTTTATCTTCTGAGATATTTGTGGCTTATCTAGAACTGATATTTCTGCACAGACGTACATTTGAAACTGTTCTTAGCTATATATTAATGTTTTTTACTATTGCTTTTCTGTGGTGGTGCTCAGACCTAGAGACCTAGTACCTGAAAAAAAAGGTAGCTTGTCTTAGTTCTGAGGTAATTAATTTTGAGGTGATTCTTCAGTATCTAATAATATATTGCTATGTACTGTGGTCTTTTCATAAATGATCAGCTACCTCTGAGTATAAAAATTATGTTCCTTTTTTTTTTTTTTCCTTCTACAGATTTCAGAAGAGAAACAGAAGAAGAGACTGCTTTATTTTACAGCAGCTGCCCATCATCATGTCTCTGCCATTAAAATCCAAAAAGCATACAGGAATCATCTCATCTTAAAACGTGCACAGAAACAGATCTTCTCTGTTCTTATAATACAGGTTAGTCTAGGAATGAATGATTTTGCATAAAATGGTCTAATTTCTTTTGTCACCTGAGCTGTAGCACTAAGACACTATAGTTCATTCACATGCAAAAGGAAAGCTAAATTATGGCCACTATGATTTATTGAATGATTGATTATACCCACCTAAGCATGATAGAATGGATCTCGGCAGGCTCTGGAGGCTTAAGCACTTTAAAGCTGAGGGTGAGTGGGAAAGTTGTTTAGTCTTATAGTAAAATCTCAAACACTGGGACAGGCTTCCTAGAGAGGTGGTTGATGTCCTGAACCTGTCAGTGTTTATCTTCTGGTCAGCCCTGAAGTGGTCAGGCAGTAAGACTAGGTGATCATTGTAGGTCCCTCCCAAATAAAAATCTTTGATTTTATTTTTGTTCCAAATGCTTCCTTGGCTGCTCCCATTTAATATTTATTTCATTTTGTAGCCTTGCATTTCAGCTTCTCTGAGTCCAGAGCTGTGCCATGGTGGTTATATGGCTGATAATGGTGTTCATAGCACCCGTATCCATCTCAGCTCATGTTAAAATAGCTCTTCAGTTTTTATCAGTACTTGTTTAGGATGGGAAAAGGGAATGCAGGGAAAAAGCTGAAATAAATAGAAAGGTATTTTAATTTTTAAACAGAGATGGTTCCGAGCAAAAATGCAACGAAAGAGATTCCTAAGAGATTATCAAAGAATCATTCATCTGCAGCGTGTGATTCGAGGCTGGCTAAAGCACAGACATGATGCAGCAACCAGAATCCAGAGACTTGTACGGACATTCCTTGCCTGCAGGCGCAGGAGAAAATTTGCAGTTGGAATAATAAAATTACAGGTAAATACTCTGTGTAAGAAAACTACAATTAAAAGGAAAAAAAAAAGATATTTTACTTATTATCTCATTAATTTTGGGGAGGGGAAAGATGTTTACTTTGGTAAATTAATCAGTTAAATTGCAAGGCAAATGGGCTTCAGTTTAGATATCTCAAAGCTAAATGAAAACAGGTCATGAAGTAATAATAAACATACTGATTGAGATTACTTATGTGGGAGTGTATGTAGGGTGTAAATGTTAACACAGAATGTAAGCTAATAAAGGTAAATAGCTGCTTTGTCAGATGTGTAAAGTGGATCTTTAATAGTAATGGAAATTTTATTCTATTGTCTTGTTCTCAACATTTTTCTCTGTTAAATTCCTTTTCTGCAGGCATTGTGGAGAGGATATTCTTGGAGAAAGAATAACGACACAGCAAAAACTAAAGCTTTAAGACGTAGTTTAGAAAAGGCTAATGAAAAGAGCAAAGAAGAAAACAAACTGTGCAACAGAACTGCGGTTGCTATTGATTACCTTCTAAAATACAAACATCTCTCTTATATTCTTGCAGCATTAAAGCATCTTGGTCAGTATTTTGTTTTATTATAACTGGTAGTTTTCCAGCATGATAAAAATAGGATTTTTTCATCTGAATACATAATGGTGTGTAGGCTTTCTGTACAATTGTAAAATGTGAGAGAGTATAATGGAGGGTTTTTTCTAGACTAAAACTAGATTATTGGTGTACAGAGAATATTAAAATGGTTATGAAGAGAAGGGAAATCCTATACTTGAACTTCCTGGCAGTCCTAGTAATACTATGCCTTACATAAGTCAATTATCATTGCTTCCATAAGTCAGTTGTCATTGCTAGGCCAGTCTCCATCATCTTTGGTAAGTTGTGGGGAACACGAGAGGTGCCTGAGGACTGGAGGAAAGCAAATGTCGCTCCAGTCTCTAAAAAGGGCAAGAAGGAGGACCCAGGTAACTATAGACTGGTCAGCCTCACCTCCATCCCTGGAAAGTGATGGAACAACTTATCCTTGATGCTCTCTCTAGGCTTATCAAGGATCTCTGCTTAAAAATAAGAGAAAACTTAATTGTAATTGTAATTAAATTTCTTGAGCTTGAGAGTGTTGTGCTGTTGTTTTACTTACTTTTCTTTAATCATCTCAGAGGTGGCTACAAGGCTGTCCCCACTCTGTTGTGAAAACATGGCCCAGAGCAGAGCAGTCTTCACTATTTTTGTTCTGATCCGAAGCTGCAACCGGAGTGTTCCATGCATGGATGTGATCAGATATTCAGTTCAGGTNAAAATTGTTGTTTAGTCTTATAGTAAAATCTCAAACACTGGGACAGGCTTCCTAGAGAGGTGGTTGATGTCCTGAACCTGTCAGTGTTTATCTTCTGGTCAGCCCTGAAGTGGTCAGGCAGTAAGACTAGGTGATCATTGTAGGTCCCTCCCAAATAAAAATCTTTGATTTTATTTTTGTTCCAAATGCTTCCTTGGCTGCTCCCATTTAATATTTATTTCATTTTGTAGCCTTGCATTTCAGCTTCTCTGAGTCCAGAGCTGTGCCATGGTGGTTATATGGCTGATAATGGTGTTCATAGCACCCGTATCCATCTCAGCTCATGTTAAAATAGCTCTTCAGTTTTTATCAGTACTTGTTTAGGATGGGAAAAGGGAATGCAGGGAAAAAGCTGAAATAAATAGAAAGGTATTTTAATTTTTAAACAGAGATGGTTCCGAGCAAAAATGCAACGAAAGAGATTCCTAAGAGATTATCAAAGAATCGTTCATCTGCAGCGTGTGATTCGAGGCTGGCTAAAGCACAGACATGATGCAGCAACCAGAATCCAGAGACTTGTACGGACATTCCTTGCCTGCAGGCGCAGGAGAAAATTTGCAGTTGGAATAATAAAATTACAGGTAAATACTCTGTGTAAGAAAACTACAATTAAAAGGAAAAAAAAAAGATATTTTACTTATTATCTCATTAATTTTGGGGAGGGGAAAGATGTTTACTTTGGTAAATTAATCAGTTAAATTGCAAGGCAAGTGGGCTTCAGTTTAGATATCTCAAAGCTAAATGAAAACAGGTCATGAAGTAATAATAAACATACTGATTGAGATTACTTATGTGGGAGTGTATGTAGGGTGTAAATGTTAACACAGAATGTAAGCTAATAAAGGTAAATAGCTGCTTTGTCAGATGTGTAAAGTGGATCTTTAATAGTAATGGAAATTTTATTCTATTGTCTTGTTCTCAACATTTTTCTCTGTTAAATTCCTTTTCTGCAGGCATTGTGGAGAGGATATTCTTGGAGAAAGAATAACGACACAGCAAAAACTAAAGCTTTAAGACGTAGTTTAGAAAAGGCTAATGAAAAGAGCAAAGAAGAAAACAAACTGTGCAACAGAACTGCGGTTGCTATTGATTACCTTCTAAAATACAAACATCTCTCTTATATTCTTGCAGCATTAAAGCATCTTGGTCAGTATTTTGTTTTATTATAACTGGTAGTTTTCCAGCATGATAAAAATAGGATTTTTTCATCTGAATACATAATGGTGTGTAGGCTTTCTGTACAATTGTAAAATGTGAGAGAGTATAATGGAGGGTTTTTTCTAGACTAAAACTAGATTATTGGTGTACAGAGAATATTAAAATGGTTATGAAGAGAAGGGAAATCCTATACTTGAACTTCCTGGCAGTCCTAGTAATACTATGCCTTACATAAGTCAATTATCATTGCTTCCATAAGTCAGTTGTCATTGCTAGGCCAGTCTCCATCATCTTTGGTAAGTTGTGGGGAACACGAGAGGTGCCTGAGGACTGGAGGAAAGCAAATGTCGCTCCAGTCTCTAAAAAGGGCAAGAAGGAGGACCCAGGTAACTATAGACTGGTCAGCCTCACCTCCATCCCTGGAAAGTGATGGAACAACTTATCCTTGATGCTCTCTCTAGGCTTATCAAGGATCTCTGCTTAAAAATAAGAGAAAACTTAATTGTAATTGTAATTAAATTTCTTGAGCTTGAGAGTGTTGTGCTGTTGTTTTACTTACTTTTCTTTAATCATCTCAGAGGTGGCTACAAGGCTGTCCCCACTCTGTTGTGAAAACATGGCCCAGAGCAGAGCAGTCTTCACTATTTTTGTTCTGATCCGAAGCTGCAACCGGAGTGTTCCATGCATGGATGTGATCAGATATTCAGTTCAGGTTCTACTTAATGTTTCAAAGGTAACTTTAATTTTTCTATTTTGCAGGTTTATAATATGTAGAATATTGTAGCATTTATCCACAAATCTTCTAGATAAATTTGAAACAAGAGTAATAGTTTTGAATTTGAAAAGTTTCTGAATTTTGTCTGTGTAATTTTAAAGCCCTGGCTATCTAATTTGTAATGATTATTATTTAATTCTGGAAAAAAAACCCCAGGGCTTCTAAAAAGGGGTGGAGTGCAAAGGGCAGCTTTTTGTAACCTTTTATGATGGTGTAACATACAGAAGTGTATTTTAGCTCTTGGATAGCCAGATCAGCTATGAATTTAAGATAAGGGGGTATATGGATTTTGGGTTTTTTTCCTCTAACATGAGAGACTTTTGGGATTTGTCTGTATAACCTTTCTTGTCTCCTTCTTGTGAACAGTATGAAAGAACTACTCAAGCAGTTTATGAAGTGGAAAATTCTATAGATACGTTACTAGACTTACTACAAATGTACAGAGGGAAAGCTGGGGACAAAATTTCAGACAAAGGAGGAAGCATTTTCACAAATACCTGTTGTTTGTTGGCCATCCTGTCAAAGGACACAAAAAGAGCTTTGGTAGGACTTAAATTATTTGCATTTAATAATTTAAGCTGCTTTTCTTGCATGGCTGCTTTTTATGCATTGAACACCCAGAGCTATTCAAGAAGACACTGAGTTTCTACCCTACAATCCTTGCAAGATTATGATACTGCAATCCCTACTTTCCACAGGGGTTTGATATCTTCCTATTAATTGCTTAACATTACTTATCGTTTAATTGCTACTTAATTAACTTATTCCACTTCTGAAAGTTCACTGTTGCTTTTCAGATTAAGATCTTAATTGTAAGTAACAACTCTCAATATAATGATTGCAACAGAGACAGAGCCTGTTTCTGAAATAAATGTTCTTAGTTCATGCTTATTGCTTTTGATGCTCTAATAAGGTTATCAGGGTAGTCTCAGTCCTATGCTATAAATTCACTATTTGTTTATCCATCAGATGTAAGCACTTAAGCTCTCCAGTCACCCCTGACCATTGCATTATTTCTTTGTGGCTACAAAGATGTACCAATCATTGGAGGCATCTGCCAATTACAAATGTGAAAATTGGTTTTAATGACAAACTAGTAAGATCAGATTTGTAAGAGCTTGAATTTTCTGAGATCTCAAGTCACATACCAGTTAAGTATTTTGAAAGCATCAGACCACTGAACTCTAGGTGTGCTGGTTTTAAAATGGTTTCAACATGGGTAGAAGTTCAGATAATTATCAACATTCTGTTTTCATAGAATAAAACTGATTTCTCGATTAAGTTGCTTTTGAACTTGTATGAGCTGTATGCTGTTTCTGCCTCTCCTCAGGAAATCCGAAGCATGCCAAGAGCTGTTACTTGCATTCAAAGCCTCTATAAACTTACAGCTCGCAAACACAAAATGGATGCAGAGAGAACACTAGTGAAGCAGAAAACAAATGCTTTAAGTGGAACCCCTCTAAGAATAAAAACAGTTTCAAGGTAAGAAAAAAAATATTAAATTTTAATTCAATTTTGTCTGCTGTTTTTGTTGTGGCAATATAATGTTTAATGACAAAACACTATTTAATTTTCACAGAATTAAACCAGACTGGGTTTTGAGAAAAGATAACATGAAAGAAATTGTGGATCCTCTGCAAGCAATTTTAATGGTGATGGACACACTTGGTATTACATGCTACTGAAATGTAAATTATGTATATGAAGATGTAGTTGTACAGCATGTGTGTCATAGACGGCTAAATGATTTTAAAAGGAACTTGTTTTCAAGTGTTAAGCTACCCTTGCAAATGCTTATTTTCAAACTGCAGTGAACATGTCTCACTATTCTGTATTGTATATAGCTTTTGAAATCTTGAAAGTTTTCAATATTTTGTATTGCTACCAAAAGCAGTTTTTCAATAAAATCATAAGCCCTGGAAATTTCACTAGTGCAATAATGTGGTGGTGTTCCATAACGGTAAATCTTGCAAACAGCATGGTCTTCCTCACTCTGATTAAATATGATAGCATTCTATTAAAAATGGTTGTTTATGGAGCAGTGTACTGGGGAATCCATAATGCTTATTGATGAAAAGGAAAAGGAAGGGGACGCGTCTCGTGTTAAGCTCTGGAGCAGCCTTCAGACTGTCGGGGGCCTCCTGGAAGAAGCAGCGACCCTCGGCCGAGGTCCAGCCTGGAACGAAAGGACATGGAGCAGGATCCTGGTAAGGCAGGGGGGCCTCACACAGGAGTGGCAGCAGCGGGGACAGGCGCAGTGCCAGGAGCCCGGGGGCAGAGCCCGGGGGCAGGGCGGGCTTGTGAAAAGTCGCAGCCTTTCGTAGCCTCGAGGGGTAGGAGAACGTCGGGGTGCCTGCCCCTCACGGAGGAGGGAGCTGTAAGTGTCCTCACGGAGTTTCGGGTCCCACACGAGTTGCGGGTGTCGTGAGGGTTGCAGAGAGGGAGGGGAGAGTTTGGGCGGGAGGCGCGGGAGCCGCGTGCTCCTTGAGCAATGGCGGCGCGCGGCTGCTCCCGCCTCCTCCAGGGCCGCTTCTCCCGCTCAGCCGCAGCGGCTGAAACGAGCCCGAGGGCCCGGGCTGAGTGTCGTGGAGATTGAAACGGCGCCTGGCTAGATCTAGAGTGGAATTCGGGCTGTCGGGCAGGACCCAGAGACGTGGGCTTGCAGTGGAATTTCCATGGGGGAAACGGAGGTAAATGTGAGAGGACAGAGTGAACTTTATGAGGGGGAAAGTTGGAGTAATTGTCAAAGAACAGGAAGGGGACGTTTTGAGGGTAAAATCTGAGTGAAAGTAACAAAAATTGTGGAGGAAAAAGATGAGGGAAGTCAAGATGGAGGGAGGAGACACTGGGGAGGAATATAATGAGATAAGAATGATAAAACAGAATTTTTGAAGGGAGAATCAGGGGGTTACATAAAAAAAATAATTTGAAATAATCTCTAGGGAACAGAGTATGTATTTTGGAGATATTTTGGAGAGAAAAGCTCTGGTAAACACAAGGCAAAAGAGATTTATGAGTGGAATGAAATTGCACTTCCTTAGAGCAGGGCCAAGGAAATGAAAATTCTCTTACCCCTAAGTTTAAAGATTATGCATCTGAAGGGTGGAACATGATGCTAAATCAAGTGACCAGTCAGTTAAGTAATAATGCACTGTAAATGATGTTCTAGGTATTGGTTTTATTTTTAAAGAAACTCAAAAGGAGCTATGTGTCTGCAACAAAACCTAACAGGCAAATCATAGTAGTAGCTACGTCATTAATGTAAGAGCCTTAGAAGGAGTGATATATAGATTTATGTAGCAGTCTGCTGGAGGAGGGGGTGTTTTCCGTTTCTGTTTGTATGGGAGTCTGCTGGAGGAGGGAGTGGTTTCTGTTTATTTGTATGGGGGTCTGCTGGAGGAGGGGGTGTTTTCTGTTTCCCGTTAGTTCAGCCAGTGTAAATAATCTGATAACAGAATGCCCTTTAACCTTGGAACTCAGTTTAAATTGTCCCATGTGCTTGTTTCCTACTTTTCCTATAAAAAATGATAAATTCTGTCCTTTTCACCGATCTAACACATGCCAAATGGAAGTAGGACTTTGCGAATATAGTATTAGGGTATTTGTAGAACTAAAATAAAATATTAACATAATATTAAAATAATAAAATAGTATTTTCAGGGGAAATATATCTTCTTACAAAATACCAAGGACACTACAGCATTTGTGAATACCTTTGAAAAACCAGTTAATTATTTACAAAAGTAATACTTTGGAGTTTTCACAGGTGGTGGATACTGTTGGTGGAGACAGGAATGAAGCTGAGATTTAAAAGCTGTGTTTTCTTTCTAATTATGATGTATTCAGGCAGACTCTTTGCAGAAGGTAAATACACTGAATTCTATTGTTTATAAATGTACATTGCATCTAGGTAACTTCAGTGCAATGTTTTTACTCTTGGTAAAGATATGAAACACTGCTTTTTAAAAATATTTTTCTTGTGAGATGTCTGATTATCAAGATTCAGTTGATGTAACTCAGGGCTAGACTTTGATATTGTTGATATCTTAAAACTGTAAAGGTTCAGAATTCTATTCAGAAAAAGTTTATTTTGAAATGTACTTGAGCAGTTATGAGGCACTTACAAAACTGAATTTTATAGTATTATTTCATATATTGAATTGTCTTGGTGACTGAAGTATTTTGGCTTCACCACAAAGCAAAAGAGTGGGAATTAAATGGAACCTGCAGAAGGTGGTCTGGGGTGGGTCTGCATTTCATATCCCTGTTCTCAACATTGATGAAAATTCCTGGGTTTATATAGTTTACATACCACTTGCACTGCAAAGGGAATCATTAAAAATTATCCTGTCACATTCTATTTAGTAAAAATACTAAATATGCAGAAAATTCTAGTGTCGGTGAGTGAAGGAGTTTGTCTTGATTCTAATATTTGTAGAGTGAATGCAGCAGAGCCAACTTGTGGGGGAATTCTAACCAATTATAATGACATTTATAGCTGGTGATTCTGTTTTTAAAACTTGATTCTTCAGATGAGATGGCCTTGTAATGCCATGGAGAAAATGTTTGAGAACAAAAGGATAATTTTACAAGCAATAAGTACAAAGTATGAGTATTTTTTGTGTGTGTTTTTGTTTGCTTTGTAGTTTTGTGTATAAACAAGCAAGACATGAAAATCAAACCAACCAACCAATGTAATTTTCAGCACAACTCCTTTTAAAGGTTTTTCTCCTGTTAGTAGTTTCAGGTGTTTTCAATTGCAGTTCTGCTTGTTCTTTCACAGAATCACAGAATCACAGAAATTAGGGGCTGGAAGGGACCTAGAAGATCATCTAGTCCAACCCCCCTGCCTGAGCAGGATCACTTAGACCAAGTCTCTCAGGAACAGATCCAGGCGGGTCTTAAGTGTCTCCAGAGATGGAGACTCCACAACCCCCCTGGGCAGCCTGTTCCAGAGCTCTGGCA
>VYZU01085931.1:69511-83263 GCA_013401355.1 Ceyx cyanopectus
CTCTTGACCTACTGGCCACACTTCTCTTAATGCATCCCAGGATGCCATTGGCCTTCTTGGCCACGAGGGCACATTGTTGGCTCATGGTCATCCCCCTGTCCACCAGGACCCCCAGGTCTCTTTCTCCAGAGCTGCTCTCTAGTACATCAGCCCCCAGCCTGTTTCCTTAACCTCCATTTGGTCTTTCATTTCCTATGACTGTTCTTAAATTCCCTTCAGCAAGTTTAACTCCTGTATTGCCTCCTGGCAGTTTTCATAGTGCTGTGATGACATTTGCTGGAGCTCTGGCACAGCATCTTGCTCCTGTTGCCACAGAATTTTAGAGCAGCCATTATTAGGTTCATGCAGCAAAGGTGCTCATGCTTACATCTTGGCTGAATAAAAAGTCAAATAAATGCCCTGCATCATTTTTTCCCAGTTCATGTTAGGAAGTTTTGTTGTACAGATGATAGTTCTGTCAATATAATTCCAGTGATTCTTAGAAGATGCTTGATAATTACTCAGAATTTCATTCACCTTGTCTGAAAGCCTGAATCAGTGCAACTGATATTAAACAAATTAATGCAAAGGAGATTATATCTGGTCTGATAATTTTACTGAGAACTATATTTATCTTTTTTGCAGATAAACCTTGTGATTTGCCACATATAGAAAATGGAAAGATTGCCCCATACTATTATAATTTCAAAAGTTACTATTTCCCTATGCGTAAGGAAAAAAAACTTTCCTATTCCTGTATGGTTGGTTACACAACTGAAGCTGGAACTCAAGATGGAAGGATAACCTGTACAGCAAGAGGATGGACTCCAGTGCCACAGTGCTACAGTGAGTTAGCTTTGGTAATATTCCTGCTTCTAGCTGCATTTCCTGGCACATACAGGAACAGAAGCTGCATAACAAGATGGATAACATGTTTTAAGTTTGAACAACAAAGTAAAAGTGATGCTTTTTGTATACAAACTAAGCATTTTTATATATGGAGTATTTTTACACTATTTTTTACAAGCGTTTCTGCCATTTTTGTTTTTATAAGAATGCCAAGAGATTTGCCCAGTTTCCTTATTTAGGGAAAACTATTAAGACATTTTCCCCTCAGATGTGTATCTTCTGGAGCCTCCTTAGCTCTGATTCCTTGGTTGTTGTCTCAACATTTGTTTAGTGTTAGGTCATTGGGGTAGTTTTTCTTTAACAGGTCAAGAAACCAACTTTGTATCAGGATAGCTAAAACTCCCCTTTTTTTCTCATCAGAGAATAAAAACGTTCCATTCATTCTTTCTAATCAGACTGTCTCTTTTTATTTAGAAAAGTGTCACAGACCTCCTTTGGAAAATGGCTTTATTTATGATACAGAAATGTACTTTAAAATCAATGAAAAACTCCAGTATGAGTGTAATCCAGGCTACCACACTCCAAGTGGTGGTACTGAAGATACCATACAGTGTCAGCCAGGAGGATGGTCCTCACAGCCAAGCTGCACTAAGAGATTTGGTAGGATTCTGCTTTTTTTTCTCCTTAATACTCTGTTTTATATACATATAATTCTGTTGTCCTTGCTGTACTTGTATGGCCAAGATGCATGTGTCCTCCAGGAATACTTAAGTATATTCTCAACTGTATTTTATGGGAAGAAGTTGTCAGTTTTCACATGCTGCTACTTTTGTGAATTTGTATAGATAAAATCATACATAGAAGGAGTCAGTATAGATAAAAGTGCATTCTTTAAAAAAAATCCTTTCAATCCAAACTTCCCAAATGTTATCAGAAAAACCTGTGTAAAGTACTGCATTCTAATTATTCATTATTTGCAAAGATTATGCCTTGGATATCACCCCTTTTAAGGGGTACCTAAGAAAAATTTCAGATTACAAACTTGAAAGAGCAATTAATATTCTGCCTATGTTTTCTTTATTGAAGAGTCATGTCAAGTACCAGCTTTAGAGCATGGCAGCTACCTCACAGGCCAGCAGGAGCTTCAGCTGAACGAGACGCTGCTGTACCGATGTGATGAGGGCTACCGGACTGCAGGGGGAGGTGCCACAGAGGCGGTGGTGTGTCTGGCACACGGCTGGTCCCTGACACCAAACTGCTCTAGTAAGTAATGGTGTGGAAAATCTGTTTGAATTCCTGTTTGAAATGTGATTTGTTCTACCAATGAAATTTGCAAAAAAGGCTTGTTATATAAGCTGTTGGGTTGGGGTGGGGGGGATGAAGCCTTCCTCAACAGGTTTTCACTGATGTGTGCTTTCTTCCTAGAGACAGCTTGCTCCCCTTTGAGTGCAGTAGCACATGGTGGTTTCTACCCTGTGAAGAAAAACTATGATGAGGGAGATGTGGTTCATTTTTTCTGTGAGGAAAATTATTCTGTCAGTGAATTTGACCTAATTCAATGCTATTATTTTGGCTGGTATCCAGACCCTCCAGTATGTGAAGGTACCTTTTATAGTTTTACTGTCTTGGCTTTGTCTAGGTGATCTTGCTCAGACAGATCATCTGGACTAGATGATCTTTCTAGGTCCTTTCCAATCCCTAACATCCTGTGATTGTGTGAATTGCATGCTGTGTAGTAAAATGAATCATGTACCATGGTTTTGACTAGTTAAAAAATACAGTTTGGTTTTTTTTTTTCAGATGTAAAAAATAAATGTCCTCCACCACCCCTTCTTCCTCATGCCCATATGATTGCTCTCAGAAGAACATACCACAGTGGAGACAAGGTTCGTATACAGTGTCAGAGCACCTTTGAAATAAGAGGATCTGAGGAAATCCACTGTGAAAAAGGAAAATGGACATCACCCCCTATTTGTATAGGTGAGTACTTCCGTGAAGACTGACAACTAACCAGGTACAAACAATGCCTTAAATTTCTGAAGAACCTCATTTTCTTTGTGTGCAGACCTGTTTATATCCCCCTCTGTTGACCTCAAGCATTTTAAGTGCTGCATAATTATGGGCAATCACAGATGAAAGAGGAAGGATGAGCTAGGTGAATTCAACTCACATCCATATTGTGTAGTTCTCCCCTGGAATATTGATTTTATTGCATTGTTCAATGAATGAGTCAGTGTCCCTTTTGGTATTTGAAAATCTGTTATTTCTGAGCAAGCTGGTTCTAAGTTTCTTCTGTGGTTATAGGACCCATGGAGAATTGGGAATCTGAGGCAGCACCATCACTCGAGGAAGATGCAGCCATAAAGGCAAGCAAAACATATCACAGTGAAGATATGAGTAGGTGAACATTGCTTCTCTATTTCAAAGGGACTGTAATACTCCCCAATCCTATTATAGGCATTTTATGACTACTTTTGCTCTCCTTTTGCTGTAGTTCATGTGCTTACTCTTGACAATGTTTGCACGTGCTGCAGATGTCAGTGTGTCAGGTTGAATTAATGAAATGCCATTTTTTATTTCTAGTGATTATAAATCACACATATTAACCTATTTTTGTTAATGTATGAAATAATATTGCAAACACAAAAGTACAACATGACTGAAAGTAAATGTCCAAACATACAAATGCATTATTATTTTGTTGATCCTTTGAGCAGTGAGGTTTATTTATTTTGAACCATGCATGGGCTAAACATTTCAAACAACAAAAAACGACCATCTCATTACAGAAAAAGAACTAATAGTTGATTGTAAGCCAGCAAGAGTGAAGAGCAGATACAGATCATGAGTGGAGAGGAAAATTCAATTTCTTTTTTTGCAATTCAGTAGAGCAAGTGTAGAGTTCCTGAAAACAAAAGTTGAAAATGAAGTATTGGTTTGTTGGGTTGTTGTTGGTTTTTTTTTTTAATATGTATTTTTAAATTCAGTCTGTTAATAGTTTGGTACTTTTACCAGTGTTAACACTGTTTTAAAGATTAATTACCTGCCTCCTTGCCTTGTATTAGAAATGCAACAAGACTGTACCTCTCCACCTGTGATTCAAAATGGTGTTCTTCTTGGGCCATTATTGCCAAGCTACAAAAATGGTTCCTCAGTAGAATATGGTTGTCAACGTTACCACTCTTTGGATGGACCTGCTACTGTTTACTGTAAACAAGGAAACTGGACACAACAACCAACTTGCTTAGGTAAGTGATGTAAGAAAAAAAAATGTCATACATCATACAGAAAGGTAAACTGGAAAGAACCTCTAGCCAACAATTCCATGATCACCTTTTCTCTTTCATTTGAGATAATAAAAAATCCAGAAACATGAGGGTGACCCAAAATCAAGTACAAACACACAATTAAGTAGATTTCTCTGTGTTTGAGAGTAATTCTAGAACATAGCTATATCCCTGTTATCTAGGAGGATTCTTTCTCTGATATTTTCCATTCAGTGTTTGAAAGAAATGACTGCAGTCATTGCCAAAATGACTTTTGGAAGGAATACAATGGCTTTTTGGACTTATATTTTTAAACCTTCAGCCTGTTTTTATTATTTTTTTTGTTTTTATTATGTGTCTTTATAATTTACTTCTGGACTTCCTAATTTTTTCCATATTGCTCTAGTTTTGCTTTTCAAAATAATGTATAGAACTCCCATTAGGAATTTATCAGTACTAGCAGGAATACTAGTTCTCATGATCTACATGAGTACACTAGATTTTTGTCAGAAGTGTTTCCTATGATCTGTTACTGCCAATTTATGGTTTTAGTTTTTTTTGTTTGGGTTTGGTGGGGTTTTTTTTCATGTTATTTTTCTTATTTCTGCCCATTTTCCTTTTTTAAATGAATCTATAGTTCTTTTTCTTGCAGTATATGAAAATATTCTACAGATATTTAGATTCCCCTTTCTTCACTTGCAGAAGGGAGCTAGGAAATGACTTAAGGTTGCTTTTTCCTGCAGTATGTTTTTATTTCCTAGAACCATGCACTCTTAATATAACTGAAATGAACAGCAAGAACATAGAGTTGAAATGGAAACAGGAAGAATTAATTTTCCTGCATGGTGATCTCATTGAGTTTCAATGTGAAGAGGGATACAGTTTTCTCCAGACTACCATTCCATCTCCTGGGAGGACACAGTGCAACCATGGCAGACTACAATACCCAACATGCATTATGCAAGGTAAAACAATACCTTCTTTAAAAAAATAACTTTTAATTGCCTGTGTAATTAACCATTCTCAGACCTATTTAGAAACTATTTGCTTTGACAGTATGGGCCTAGACTGTGTTTTAAATAATAGTAGATGTTTAGGATTCAACACTAGAGATATGCACAGATTCCTTGCACAAGACAGCTATATTGCTAAGTATGTCCAAGCATGGCCAAACACTAAACCTTCTTTTGCTGGGGAAGGTTGTAGAATGGAAGGAGGAACTCCTCTTCCCCAAGACTGAGGCACTCAAAGCTCTGTAGCAGAACAGCAACACACAATTCAGAGCACACAAGGGATTTCTTATGGTCAGAATTCAGCCAGAGATTGCCTTCTTACATAATGAGTCAGAAAATACATTGTTGATTGGTATCCAGTGTTGACAGTCATTTGAAGCTGATGACTTGTTAATTTCTTAAATTGAATGTCTTAAGTATTTTTAATGTTATTCCAGCTCCTTCAGAAAAATGTGAATCTCCTCCTTCTATTGTGAATGGAGCTCTGACTCTCCCACCCTCCACCCAGTATGACAGTGGTTCTTCAGTTCAATATAGTTGCTTTGATTATCATTTTTTGCAAGGATCTGAGAGAATTTACTGTTCTGGAGGACAGTGGACTTCACCACCAGTTTGTATAGGTAAGAGTGGTAATACAAATCACTTATTTCTCTGAAAGTCCCTTCCAAACTATTGCATGACTCTATGAATTATATAAAGGTCACCTAGTCCAACCCCCCGTGCAGGGACATCTGCAAGTAGAGCAGTTTGCTCAGAGCTCCATCCAACCTGACCTTGAATGTTTGATGAGGCCTCTACTGACTCTAGGCAACCTGCGTTTCACCACTCTCATTGTAAAAAATTTCTTCTTTATATCTCCCCATTTTTAGTTTAAAACCACCACCCTTTGTCCTACCACTATAGGCTCTGATAAAAATATTGTCTCTATTTTTCATGTAATCCTTCTTAAAGAACTGAAAGGCTACAATAAGATCTCCCCAGAGCCCCATCTTCTTCAGGCAAACAAACCCCCACTATCTCTAACTGAAAAAAAATGAAGTTGAGATCTTAAAAGTTCTAGTTCCTAATGCTCCATTTATAAATTACAAGTATTTGAGTTTAGAGAGATGAAAGTGTAAACTAGTCTGATAGGTTTGGGTTTTTTTTCTTGCATGATGTGTCTGCAGCATTCAAAAATTCAGTGGTTTTATACACAATATATTAAGAGAATGGGAAATAATTTGAAGTTTTAGAGTAGACTAATCAGGATGATACTATTTAAAAATAGCTTTATTAACACTGAATGTCTGTTCATTAGAGCCATGTACATTGTCAGAAACTGAAATGGAGAAAAATAACGTGCTGCTGCAAGGGTTCTACAGGAATCAAGTTTATTTCTACCATGGGGATTATGTTGGATTTTACTGTAAAGAGAACCATAATGGAGCAGAATCTGGTACAACTTTATTTCAAGTTCAGTGTAAGAGAGGACAGCTGATGTATCCCAGGTGTGTTGCAACAGGAAAATAAGTGTGGACTTCAGAACAGCTGGTAAGAAAGGTATGTACATGTTCTTTATCATTAGATGAATGCCACAAGATACTTATTTGTGCTCAGGAGTTCAGCTTGACTTTGCTCTCTTCACATCTTATTCTAAGAAAATATATCCAGTTTTTCATTATGGGGATGCTAAAGCAAAGATTTAGCTGTTCCAAAATGATGTATCATCCAGCAAAATGAACATGAGAAGTATTTTTTGCTCCATTTCCTTAGAGAGAAATCAACCCATATTAAAACCCTACATCAATAATGAGATAAGCTTCTTTAACTACATATAAGCATGGTACACTATTTTTTCATGCCCTTAGATGGCATTAAAAAAACACTTTCCCAGATGAAGGCACCAAAGGGCAGTGAAAATCACCCATTGCTGCACAGAGCCACATGGGCTCCTCACACTAAAATAGGCAAGAGGTAGTAAAAACTTCCCCAACATTCCCCTGCCCAACAAGGCATCAATGATCCACAAATGTGTTAGCTGCAACATGGGAGGATCCATCAGGTGCAGTAGGCTACCACTGGATCAACTACCAAAATAGCAAGAAGGCCCTGGCCCCATCAAAACATCATTACCAAATCTCCTATAAATTATAAGGATGACAGGACTGGAATGTTGGGGAAATCCCTGCCCCCATCCAGCAATTCCCATTACTTGCATTCCAATGTCTTGGCCCCTTAGAAAATGTCAGGGAGGTTTAAGTAAGTCCTCCACAAGACCCAGGTCTGAACCTAGAGACTTGCTTGAGTCATTTAAAGAAGACTCCACACCCTGGCTCATGCTGATCAGGGGGTCAGGACACTCACCTCAGCCTTGACCACAGAGGAGTTTTCAGGCAAGTGCACAGAGAAGCAGCTAGGAGCAGACAAATCCAAACACACTCTACAGACTGATGATTAAATTACCCACAGGCTTTTATTCTTGTCTCTATGTCACCAAAGCCAGCCTATTTCAGGACACAATGGTTAATAAACATAATAGTGAATGGATGAAATGCAAACACAGCCATTTGAATGGATATACTGTAAACACATTTACAACATGTAAATACATTCACAACAGTGCATAAAACGTGGATAAAAATAAAATCACCCAATAAGAAGAAGAAAAACAGTAACAAATTCCCAAACAGAACATTGGCTAAGCTGCAAACAAAGCACAGTGAGACAAGAAGCACAAAGAAAAACAGCTCAAATCACTGGGGTGGTGGAGGGATCATTCATTTCCTCAGGTGGGCTCCTTCACGCCGTTTCTGTTTACCCAGCTACCCTGCAGTAGAAAGGTAAGGAGGAAAAGATGTCAAGACCAAGCCTGACACACTGCAGTGGTTCCTCAGAGCATTGGGCAGGCAGTTTTGGCAAAGCTGCCTCCATGTCCTCAGCACCAAGCACTTACCCTGACATTCTGGATACATAATCACTCCATCCACACACTTTGTATTAAGTGGTCGGGAGTGTGGAGCTTGACTGTGCAGCCATTTGCATGTAAATGCCACAGGATCCCCAGTATGGTAGGTTTCAGGAGTGCTCCACCAGCTTGATTTTAGTTTAATGTTGTTCCTTTCCATGATGCTCTTATCCAGTGTACAGTTCTCTGCAAAAGGCACTTTTGTTATTTGCCTGTATCTCTCACACAGGACAGACAACTGATGCTCTCAGTCGAGTGCCCTTGAGAAGCCCTTCCCCAGCAGTCTGTCCAGCTCCCAGGCAACAGCTTCTTGGCTGCACTGCCCTTCACCAGCTGCAGTTTATAGGATACTCCACACCCTGGCTGCTTCCCACGCACTCCCCTGGGAAAGCTAAAGCTTTCCCCTCAGCTTCAGCACTAAGAATGCAACAATAGAGCAGCTCAGCTGTGGCTGCAGGTTACTTACTTCCTGGCTTGCAGTGTGGATAATCTATGGTCCCTGCCAGACACTGTGCTCTAAAGGGGGAAGATGCTGGGTCTGCCAAGTAGCCTCTTTTACACTTGAATTCAATAAAGTCCCCCGATGTGGAATACAGCTTTTTTTCTATGACCCATTTCAGCTCAATATTGTTTCTGCTCATGTCTTCTTCAGATGCTGTACAGGCCACTAGAAAAGGCAAGAGCAGAGTGTCATACAGATGCATCACAAGAATCCTTCCTCCCCCCATCCTGAGCCTACAGAAGCTCTTCATATAAAAAAAATGCTTCCAGGTATTTCCTCTGATCCTCTATTACTTGTGCCAGAAAAGGCATTCACATCCAACCTAAAGGGAAGTCCATGGTCAGACCCTATGCAGAGCTATGGAAGCAGCCTTTGAACTCTGACAGTCACAGAGGGGAAGATCAATGCACAGGTGGGGAAGTCACCATGCACCAATAAACTTCCCTGTGTCTTTTTTGAGATTCCTCCTTCCCTTCTGCTCAGCATTTCTGTAAATTTGTGGCACCATGGCCATGTCATGGATGCACCCCAGATTTGCCCAGCACTGCCACACTCAGAGCCATTGTTCCCATTCACAGCCTGCTGACTGTAGCAGTGTCCCCAGCTTGAGAGCACTTGAGATCCCTGCACAGTGATGGAGATCCCCTCACACAGTGGGGTTCAGCCAAATTCCCCTGCTACAGAACCTACTGTGGTGGTGAGACACAGCAGCAGAGGGTACTACAACAAATAACTTCAGGAAGAAACTCCTGGGCCAAAGGAGAACTCGTTGCTGATCTGGGCTGCTGTCATCACAGCCCCAGCACAAGTGTTGCTGCACAAATGCTGCCTTCAGGATCTGAAAAGACAACAGGAACAGTCATACAGCTCTTGGCCACACAGCACATATACCAACCTACCTAGGCAAACTGGGGGGCTTGTCCACTGCCCACGAGTACAGGTGATATACCGAGATCCATCCAAGAGGTAGAGACTTGGGCATTTGTATTCCAGAGTTGTACCTTCTGCATATTCATGCAAGGCGAAGGAAAGAAGATCTCCATTTTCAATAACTGGAGGAGGGCCACATTTTCCACTTTTCCCTGGAAGAAAATTCCCAGAGAAAGCCACAATGGCAGTGGATACCTAGCCACCACTACCACCTGACAGTATGTTGGCACTTCTCTGAGATCCAGTGGAAAGCAGAGAGAAAACCAAATAACTGACGGGTGAAAAAGGACAAAGAGTTTCTCATTCCTCCAGCACTGGGACTCAGAACTGCCCATTCACCCCATCTGTCCAGAGCTGAAGTGCTCAGAGCTGCCTGCAGGACTTCCTCTTGTCCTGGATGATGTGTAGTGTTTGGCTCATCTCCTTCTGCAGGTGTACCCACCACACGCTTGTGTTCTATTAAACTCTTCTTATCTCAGTCCATGGGCTTTTGCCTTTTTCTCCCTTTTCTTCTTTGTATGTAAGTAATGACTGTCACTGAACTGCACCACTGCAGTCACTCACAGGATAGCTCCTGGGTTCTGTGGGCCATCTGGGAGTGGAACACTGGAGAGTTCATGTGTGCCAATCCTGAAGCACTGTTGCCTTGCGGATTTATATATATATATTTTATATCAAGCACCATGCTGCTGCATACTTGCATGCTGCAAGATCTTCCAACAGATCCTGCATTGGGAAATCAGAGAAGACCCAGAGCACTTGACATTGTGCCCTAAAGCCACAATATGGGGCCTGGTCTTAATTAATCTACTGTTTCTACACCCCTTTTAGCTCACCGATGGATGCTGTTCGAGTCAAACGCTGCTGCATTGGTTCATGTGCTGAAGCTGTCTGTACATCTAATGAAAACAAGTGAGATTATTCAGCAGCCTCAAGGAATACTAGGAGGCAACAATACAGTGCCTAGGTATTGGCTCACACACCAAATTCTACCTCAGTGGCTTTAACAGTTGATTTGTCTCCATGGCATTCCACAGAACAGCACATCTGGGCTGTTTGGATGTTAACTAGCAGTGAAGCTGTGGGCTGTTTTCCAGCAGTGACAGCAACATTTCTCACCCTCTTCTCATCAGGTAAGCACAGAAAGTAGATTCTAAGAAGTCTAAGGCCTGCATCTCAAAACTAGACCTGGTGAGCACCTACTCTCAGCTTCAGTGTGAGTCTCCTCCTGGCCCTCTTGAGTGAAGCCACCTGGGTCACTTAGCTGGCAAACTCATCCGAATAGATACCTGGGAAAATGGCTTTTTCCTGAGTGTGACAGAGACATTGCATTTGTGCACAGTAATGATACTGAAAGTTGGGAGAAGTAAATGCCACTGAGTCAGCTTCACGACAGTGTCACTGAGAGGCCACTGTATGAAGGGAGAGAGAGAAATTACCTTTGCACTTTGGCAGCTCTGTCCAGGTCCCATTCTGACATGATACTGTGGAAGGTCCAGTCATCTGAAAACCTTGCCAGCACTGGTAGCGAGCACTCTCCTCGGGCAAATATCTTGACTTTTTAACACCATGGACTTTACCACCAGCAATTTCTGGAGGGGGTTTGCATGTCACATCTGAAAAGAGATACAGCTGCAATCATGTCTGCAGCCATTGAGGTGTTCCAATACAACTGACAGTTAAAGGAATCAACCTTGTTAACAATTTCTGTTCATATTTTCTGCCTCAGGTGGGTCACAGCTCCAAGACTTCACCACTGAGAAAGCAATAAGGTGTGACAGTGTCAGCACAACACTCTTTCTGCAACTCTCAGCAGATGGCAGGGTCAATGAAAATGCCTAGAAAAAGTCCAGCTTTCTGGACCTACACCTTATGGTAAAAGAAGCCACAGCAACTTCCCATGTGCCCATGGATTTCTCAAGGAGCCCTGGCACACCTGTAAATCACAGGAGTAGTAGCCAAGCTGGTGCTCTGCTGAACCACATTGCTCTGGAGGAGCAGCAATGTTGGAGCAGCCTGCACTGCTCAGGGATGAGTAAGTGCAGTCACCTCCATGGAGGTATGTGAAAGCCAAATAGTACTTGCTCACCCCACAGCCACAGATTAAGGATAGAGGAAAGGACCATAGCTCTTGGCAGTTCCTCATCACAGGAACACTTCCCAATTCCATAGCCCCAGCAGATCTTATGTAGTTTAGATACAAATCTCTGCTGGGATCTGCATTGGTCAGAGTGGAGCCCTGGAGAATAGCTCTTTCTCTTCCCTCCTGCTTCTTCCATTCAAATCCTCTCTGACAGGTTTGCACAGAACAGGAGTCCTTACTGAAGGCTGCTGTAATGGTGCACTTTGGGGAAATATTGGTATCATACAGAATGACAGAGCAGCACATTTTAGGCTCTGCAATAGCAAGTACAAAGTTGGGGTACATGAAGAAAACAAAAGTAAAAAATGGTGAAGTCTTTTTAGGTAAACATTTGCCTCTATGCTAACAGGCAAGATGAAAGCACAAATTCCTACCTCTGCAAATTGGTGCTTGTGACCATTCTCCATCTGTACACATGACATAATTTCCACCCTCGATCTGAAAGTTGCTTTCACATTCATAGTGCACTCTGGCACCAGGCAGATACCTCTCCTGTTCAGTGCTAGTGATGTAAGCATTGGGAATTTCAGGTGCAGTTCCACAGCTAACATCTGAAAAGGGAGATGCATTTAAGAGCATAGTGCAGCAATATGACCATCACAGAGAACCATTGTTCCTGATGAGCAAAAACAGTCTGTGCAATGCAGAAGCTTTTCTATAGGTAGAAAAATAAGATACCATGGTCTTTATCCTGTGACACTTCACCACACATTAGTATTATTGCCTGGAGTAACTAAAAAGGGAAAACAAGCTGCAGAGATCAGCTAAAGGGGCAGACTGGATTGTACAGCACTGTGTGCCAAAGGGCTGGAGAGTGATTTCTTTACTTTTGAAGACAACTTCCAGAAAATGGCATTCTTAGTGACAGGAAAATGAGAGACACAGCTCTACTAGTTATCTCCCCTTTGCAGCCAGCATCCACTCCTCCATAGCACTTTGCCTGCTTGATTTCAGCAGAGATGTTTCAGCTACTAGCTTTATCACACATGAGTAATGACCTCTTTGCTAATCTGCCCTTGTTGTTTCTCAGGGGCCAATAATTAAGATGTCACAGCAGCCCATTCAAAGCAAGTCACCTGTTGGCTCTATTGGCCTGACTCACCTGCATGCCTGAACTGACATTATTTAAATACATAACATAAAAGACTAAAAATAATCATATAGACTACTTAGAAGTAGAATCTGTACCTTCACAGGAGGGTGCTTCTGTCCAATTTCCTTTTCTGCAGATAATTTCAGGGGGACCAGTAATCTGGAACCCTGCATCACACTGGTAGCGAATTGTTTCACCAGGCTCATAAATCTCCTTGTTTCTGCCTTCAATTTGAGCATTGGCAACTTTAGGAATACTTCCACATGGCATTTCTGAAAAGATGCAGGAAGATGATGCTTATGCTATTGTGATACACATAGAATAAGTGCAGTGTTTCCACCAACCAGAACAATAATTTGTTCCTCTAAATAGCTATGGACTTTAGTCCCTGGGATATTTAGATTCTGTTTCTAACCATGCCAGAAAGTGTTTTATAATAAAAGGTTTCTGTCCCTTGCTACATCCAAGTGGCTTCCATCACTGAAGCACCAAAGCAACTCATAGTCATTAGTGGGCTGCATAGAAAAGAAATCTTAGTATTATGAGGATGTGTCCAGGATTCACCTGGCAGAGATACAAACTGAACAAAGATTGTAAGAATACAAAGGACTATTTAAAAGCTAAACTGCACTCAAAAAGTCAGTCTTGCATCCTCAATCAGGACTGTACCAAACACATCCATGAGAGCTTATAAGATTCCATAGCAATATATAGATATATTGGCCACTACTAGTCAACTGCCATTTTAAAATCCTTTCCAATTTAATTAATAAATACACTTCTAAAGAAGTATGTTTTTAATATTACCCAAACATGTAGGAGCTGCAGTCCATTTTCCCCTAGAACAAGTTATCACCGGTGATCCATCTAATGCATATCCAGAGTGAGAAATATACTTCAGTCTAGCACCAGACAGATAAATTGTTTCCCCTTCCTTTTCAATTTTTAAGTTAAGTTTTTCCAGCGTGGGAGCATCAGCACATTCTATAGGCTGTGGTGGCAAACATGGTTTTTCTATAAAAATACAGAAAAA
>VYZU01085931.1:83504-114885 GCA_013401355.1 Ceyx cyanopectus
ATTATATAACTATATATATATATATAACTATATAACTATAACTATATATATATATACACACACACAGCCTTGAGGGACTACCTGAAAATTGTATATACCATCTTAGATATCTAAGTCTGTGTACATGAAAAGACTTACTGTCCAGCATTTGGATAACTGCTGTCACCTTCATTCTGTTGCTTCTCTGCAGTTACCTGTTTATTATTATCTTAATATAGTATCATCCTCCTGATAATGATAACTGTGAATTCGTAACATGGAAATCCATAATAAAATAAATAGGAAGAAAAAGCTCCACTACTGACCCACACAGTGAGGTGGTGATTGCCATTTCCCTTCTATGCATGTGATTTCATTCATACCAACGAGCTGGAAACTCTTCAGACAGGAAAAAGCTATTTTACTCCCATGCCTGTAATTTCCTCCAGCTGTTATCTGTTGAGCACCAGGTATTTGAGGTGGAGATGGGCACGTGCTCTCCTCAGCTAAGAACATGGTATAGGGGAATAAAAGATAAACCATAAGCTTGTCACAGATTACAACACAACCAAGAAAACACTGCTGTCAGATAAAGCTTTGACAGCTATCTCAAGCTTTACTTAGTATCATTATCATTTTTTTTCTGCTTCAGAAACACAAGAACTGTCTTCAGATGCTCAAATGCTTTCCAGCATAAAAAAGACAGCCCCAGTTGCCTATGCCAGTTTAAGCTGGAGCTCCTTGTAGTTTTTCCTTACACACCTCTGCATGTTCTTGTGTGCTTCCCCTGTTCTCTATAGTGAACTGCTTTAGGAGAGCTGCACCAACTTCTGGAGCTCCTGTTTTGTTCAGTTCCTGTGTTTCTTTTCAGTCTTAGGTGATAACAGACCCAAATGAGAACCACAAAAGCAGACAAAGAAATCAAAATTTGCTACTCAAGGAACAAATGGGGGAAAAAAAATAGAGGGAAGGAGGAGATTTAGGAATGAGCTTGGTTTCTTGCCTTTAGTGGCAAGGTAGGGGCACTTGGTTTTGAAAGGGAATTCTCCCTGGAGTAACTGCCACTGTGAGCACTTCTTCAACTTCCATACATCATTTCCCATGAATCTGCCATCATCAAAGTAGGCATTGAGGTGACAATTGTTCTACAACCATGCCTTCTACAGGCAGTGTCCTGCCCTGCTATGTATAAAGGTATCCAATACTTTTTCTTTCATAAAACCTCTTTTAGTTCTATTATTTTGATTTGGCCAATTGGTTTTCTTGTTGTTTCACTAGGAAGCAATTGGAAAAAATAGAAGAAAAACAAAACAAGACAAAAAAACCCCAAACAAACACAAGAAAATCAGGAATAAAAAAGCTTCAGTGTTTACAAGAAATAAAGGAACTTTGGCTAGAGCTTGAGCTCTGTACTAATGTGACAGCAATGCTTAGAAGCATTAAGAAAATTTATCACTCCTCCATAAGAATAAATTGCATGCAAATCTAAGACATACCTGCACATTCAATGTCTGGTAACCATTTTCCAGACACACAGGTTGCCTGTTTAACACTCCTGTCAGCTGCTCCACACCTGTAACGTAGAACTCCATTAAACTCCTTCTTTGGCTTGTTACGACCACTGGGCACAACTTCAACAGCCCTTGGAAGGGTACACCGAGGGTGTGGATCTAAAAAAGAAGTCAATAAAAGAGCTAAAAACCAGATTTAGTTCAGATAATACACACATGCACGCTCACCAATGGATTTCCTAATGCATGTCCATGTACAAGTGTTTTGTTTCTTTACTGGACTTTGTATTAACTCCTAGGACTCCTAGATTACAGAACAGAGTGATTTTTGTTGCTGTTGTTCAGCTATATAAAGCAGAGACTCTTCCCACTCATAAAGCAATTATTTTTATGTTGTCGGGATCCTTCTTGCTGAGTGCAGTAAATAACATAAGAACTGTGCATTATTTCTTAAAAGTATCAAAAAGGTAGGAAAAGGAGCAAGAAGGGAAACCTTTTACTTGCAGAAACAGGGGCATAAATGAAGTTCTGTTCTGCACTGATATATCAGGTAATAATTTCCTGTGGAAGTTACCTAAGTCATAATCAGCTCTTCTGCACTTGACTGGTGATTCTGAGTCAGAACACAATCCACAGCAGGCTGTGTTTTGTGCTAAATTCAATCCTCAAATGTCAGTAAAGGTACAGTGTATTTCTATCACTGATTAATATAAAATCACTGCTGAACAAGGGGGAAATTGACAATTGGATCTATCATAAACTATATTTTGTTAAAAGTAAGTTCTTGAATAATTTATCCTAGACATAACTCTTCCTTGTCCAATATCACCCTTTTCTTAAATTACTGACTCCAATGTAATTTTTTTTCTTTTTCATAGGAAAGGGCTTTGCTTCGTATCTTTAAAAAATACATTATTTAATTCAATTTATGCACTGCCAAACTAAATGGGAAGATAATAAAACAGGAAGCTACTAATCAGAAATGGGAAGAACTAATCTGCATTTAAATGGTGAGGATAGGTTAATCCTAGCACATTTTGGCTATTATTATTTTTAATTCCCAGTAGGATTTTAAAAAAGCAAAGTAGTGTGCAGAGACATAAAACTGAATGATTAACACACCAGGCATGATACTGTGTTGTAGGTATGTCCCAAATCTTCTGAAGGGTGTTAGCAGGGAGGAACACTGGAAGAAAAGCCACCATACACCAGGTATAACCCCATATTTCATTTTACCCACTGTTTAACTGTCTGTTTCCTTCCCCAAATATACTCAGTGCTTACAAAGTTGTAGGGGCAGAGTCTTTCCAGGATGAAGGACATGTTCAAAATGTCCTTTTTTTTTAATTTACCCCTTAAAAGAAGAGTAAATAATTTAAAAAGCCACAAACCTTAGTTGAGATGCATGAAACTGTAGTATGGCTGCATACTGATTGCTAAGTCCTTGAAATTTGGAATAGAACTATGTTACACTCACATCAGAAATACTGTGGAAACAATATGGAAGTAAATTACCAGCACAGAGGGGTAAAGGCTTCCATTCACCATGAAGGCATTTTATTTTCATTTCCTTGGAACTGCCAGAGCGTTGTTTACATCCATAGGTCACTTCATCACCATGTGAGAACTGGGTCTGGTCGTGCTGATGCAGAACAACATTTGGAAAATGGGAAGGAGATCCACATGGCAGTTTGTCTTCTGTTGGAAAGAGCAGAATTCCACAATAATATTAGTCATATACGAATAGCTGAAAGAACTTAAATAAAAATAAACATATTTGCATTTAGTGAGTCCAACCTACTCCTATTAAATGTAACAACTAAACTGCAACACAGATTTTAGTCAGTTTACAAGAAGTCCCTCTCCTGTCTTTTCCCTTTCTTTCCCACCACTGTTGTAGCTCCACAGAATGCTTCACAAGTAGTTCCCACTACATTAATTGCCCAGACTGTTTTTCATTGGTACATAAGCCCTGAAGTGTAAGAAAACCTTCAATTAATCCAGCTCACCAAGATCCATGAGTGGGATCAATCCACTCACCTGTATCCCTGATTACTTATGTAATTACATGTTTTTTACTTAATTACATAATTAATTGTGATTACTTAAATGGCTTGTATTACTTAGAGATCCCGTATTAATTATATATTTAGAATTATTATTTATATNAGGTTAAAAATACAGTTGTAGTTGGCATATTGCTCACATCAGTCACCTGCTGCCTCCTCCTTTGTTCTGTGCTCAGCTAGCTCATTAATTTCTGAAAACACGTTATTGTACCTCTTCAGGAGCTTCTCTCTACAAGATATCACCTGCATCACTAATATTTTAACAACTGCATGGCAAATTCCTCAGTATTTCTCAGAATAGATGGCCTGAGTTATGCCATATTATTATATAACTATANACTTACTGTCCAGCATTTGGATAACTGCTGTCACCTTCATTCTGTTGCTTCTCTGCAGTTACCTGTTTATTATTATCTTAATATAGTATCATCCTCCTGATAATGATAACTGTGAATTCGTAACATGGAAATCCATAATAAAATAAATAGGAAGAAAAAGCTCCACTACTGACCCACACAGTGAGGTGGTGATTGCCATTTCCCTTCTATGCATGTGATTTCATTCATACCAACGAGCTGGAAACTCTTCAGACAGGAAAAAGCTATTTTACTCCCATGCCTGTAATTTCCTCCAGCTGTTATCTGTTGAGCACCAGGTATTTGAGGTGGAGATGGGCACGTGCTCTCCTCAGCTAAGAACATGGTATAGGGGAATAAAAGATAAACCATAAGCTTGTCACAGATTACAACACAACCAAGAAAACACTGCTGTCAGATAAAGCTTTGACAGCTATCTCAAGCTTTACTTAGTATCATTATCATTTTTTTTCTGCTTCAGAAACACAAGAACTGTCTTCAGATGCTCAAATGCTTTCCAGCATAAAAAAGACAGCCCCAGTTGCCTATGCCAGTTTAAGCTGGAGCTCCTTGTAGTTTTTCCTTACACACCTCTGCATGTTCTTGTGTGCTTCCCCTGTTCTCTATAGTGAACTGCTTTAGGAGAGCTGCACCAACTTCTGGAGCTCCTGTTTTGTTCAGTTCCTGTGTTTCTTTTCAGTCTTAGGTGATAACAGACCCAAATGAGAACCACAAAAGCAGACAAAGAAATCAAAATTTGCTACTCAAGGAACAAATGGGGGAAAAAAAATAGAGGGAAGGAGGAGATTTAGGAATGAGCTTGGTTTCTTGCCTTTAGTGGCAAGGTAGGGGCACTTGGTTTTGAAAGGGAATTCTCCCTGGAGTAACTGCCACTGTGAGCACTTCTTCAACTTCCATACATCATTTCCCATGAATCTGCCATCATCAAAGTAGGCATTGAGGTGACAATTGTTCTACAACCATGCCTTCTACAGGCAGTGTCCTGCCCTGCTATGTATAAAGGTATCCAATACTTTTTCTTTCATAAAACCTCTTTTAGTTCTATTATTTTGATTTGGCCAATTGGTTTTCTTGTTGTTTCACTAGGAAGCAATTGGAAAAAATAGAAGAAAAACAAAACAAGACAAAAAAACCCCAAACAAACACAAGAAAATCAGGAATAAAAAAGCTTCAGTGTTTACAAGAAATAAAGGAACTTTGGCTAGAGCTTGAGCTCTGTACTAATGTGACAGCAATGCTTAGAAGCATTAAGAAAATTTATCACTCCTCCATAAGAATAAATTGCATGCAAATCTAAGACATACCTGCACATTCAATGTCTGGTAACCATTTTCCAGACACACAGGTTGCCTGTTTAACACTCCTGTCAGCTGCTCCACACCTGTAACGTAGAACTCCATTAAACTCCTTCTTTGGCTTGTTACGACCACTGGGCACAACTTCAACAGCCCTTGGAAGGGTACACCGAGGGTGTGGATCTAAAAAAGAAGTCAATAAAAGAGCTAAAAACCAGATTTAGTTCAGATAATACACACATGCACGCTCACCAATGGATTTCCTAATGCATGTCCATGTACAAGTGTTTTGTTTCTTTACTGGACTTTGTATTAACTCCTAGGACTCCTAGATTACAGAACAGAGTGATTTTTGTTGCTGTTGTTCAGCTATATAAAGCAGAGACTCTTCCCACTCATAAAGCAATTATTTTTATGTTGTCGGGATCCTTCTTGCTGAGTGCAGTAAATAACATAAGAACTGTGCATTATTTCTTAAAAGTATCAAAAAGGTAGGAAAAGGAGCAAGAAGGGAAACCTTTTACTTGCAGAAACAGGGGCATAAATGAAGTTCTGTTCTGCACTGATATATCAGGTAATAATTTCCTGTGGAAGTTACCTAAGTCATAATCAGCTCTTCTGCACTTGACTGGTGATTCTGAGTCAGAACACAATCCACAGCAGGCTGTGTTTTGTGCTAAATTCAATCCTCAAATGTCAGTAAAGGTACAGTGTATTTCTATCACTGATTAATATAAAATCACTGCTGAACAAGGGGGAAATTGACAATTGGATCTATCATAAACTATATTTTGTTAAAAGTAAGTTCTTGAATAATTTATCCTAGACATAACTCTTCCTTGTCCAATATCACCCTTTTCTTAAATTACTGACTCCAATGTAATTTTTTTTCTTTTTCATAGGAAAGGGCTTTGCTTCGTATCTTTAAAAAATACATTATTTAATTCAATTTATGCACTGCCAAACTAAATGGGAAGATAATAAAACAGGAAGCTACTAATCAGAAATGGGAAGAACTAATCTGCATTTAAATGGTGAGGATAGGTTAATCCTAGCACATTTTGGCTATTATTATTTTTAATTCCCAGTAGGATTTTAAAAAAGCAAAGTAGTGTGCAGAGACATAAAACTGAATGATTAACACACCAGGCATGATACTGTGTTGTAGGTATGTCCCAAATCTTCTGAAGGGTGTTAGCAGGGAGGAACACTGGAAGAAAAGCCACCATACACCAGGTATAACCCCATATTTCATTTTACCCACTGTTTAACTGTCTGTTTCCTTCCCCAAATATACTCAGTGCTTACAAAGTTGTAGGGGCAGAGTCTTTCCAGGATGAAGGACATGTTCAAAATGTCCTTTTTTTTTAATTTACCCCTTAAAAGAAGAGTAAATAATTTAAAAAGCCACAAACCTTAGTTGAGATGCATGAAACTGTAGTATGGCTGCATACTGATTGCTAAGTCCTTGAAATTTGGAATAGAACTATGTTACACTCACATCAGAAATACTGTGGAAACAATATGGAAGTAAATTACCAGCACAGAGGGGTAAAGGCTTCCATTCACCATGAAGGCATTTTATTTTCATTTCCTTGGAACTGCCAGAGCGTTGTTTACATCCATAGGTCACTTCATCACCATGTGAGAACTGGGTCTGGTCGTGCTGATGCAGAACAACATTTGGAAAATGGGAAGGAGATCCACATGGCAGTTTGTCTTCTGTTGGAAAGAGCAGAATTCCACAATAATATTAGTCATATACGAATAGCTGAAAGAACTTAAATAAAAATAAACATATTTGCATTTAGTGAGTCCAACCTACTCCTATTAAATGTAACAACTAAACTGCAACACAGATTTTAGTCAGTTTACAAGAAGTCCCTCTCCTGTCTTTTCCCTTTCTTTCCCACCACTGTTGTAGCTCCACAGAATGCTTCACAAGTAGTTCCCACTACATTAATTGCCCAGACTGTTTTTCATTGGTACATAAGCCCTGAAGTGTAAGAAAACCTTCAATTAATCCAGCTCACCAAGATCCATGAGTGGGATCAATCCACTCACCTGTATCCCTGATTACNTATTATTTATATATGACATTTATTTTCCTTCTCTTTTTATAATGATTTTATCTACAATAGTTTGACTTAAAACAATTATTTGATTGGACTGTTAAGATTTCAATTATACTAGTGATAAAGTGTTGGCTTTACATGTAGTGTGCATTTACTTTCCATCCATAACAGGATTTTGAATATAACATACTATACCTACAAAGATGCAGTTTTAATTGCAAAAATGCCTGTGAAATGTTGCCCTAAGGTGAATTTTTCTCACAAAATTACATAAATTACCAATACAGGAGGGAGGAGATGACCACTGTCCATCAACACATTCTACTTCCTTTGATCCAACCAATTTAAATTCAGTGTTGCATTCATACTGCTTTCTGTCCCCATGCAGGTACTGCTCCTCAGAGCCACCAGCAATGCTTCCATTGGCAATCACAGGGGGAGCTCCACAGCCTCTGGCACTTGCTGAAAGCAACAGAACAAATCTATGCTCTAAACTCAGCACTTGTAGCACACTTACATATTAAGAGCAACATAAAAAATTTAACTTGTTATTTAAAATTAAGAAAAAACAGTAGAACAGATTAAACAGGTTATTGGTTTATGTCTGAATATCTGGATTAATGTTGGGCTGGAGATCACAGACAGATACACAACACCCTGGCTTGCTCTATTCTATCATTTCCATGTAAAATCAAACTAGTTTTAAGAGAAAAATACTTTTAAATGGATGAGAAAATCAGATTATTTTTTTTTTAAGGTAAACATTCTGCAAGTAATAACATTATTATTCTGTATCTCACTTGCTAGGTGATCTTTATAATGTGAATATATGATATATAATATACAATATAATATTATATTAATAATTATAATATAATGTAATGAATGGAACCCCTGTTAAGGGAGTTTATAATGTTCCTAAGCTAAAGAGACAACTATATGAAATATACTTGTTCTAAATGCAAAAGACTGAGAAAAAGGAAGGATGAGAGACAATAGGGACACTGAGTGGGAAGCAAGGGAGTTGACAACTATGAGATCCCTTCATCCTCTCAAGCTTCCTCAAGGAAGTTCATAGCAGCAGCAGAACCAGCCTTTCAGATGGCAGGAAAGCATGCTCTGTCTTCACATGGGTAAGAACAGAGGCATGTGTCCCCTCTGCAGGAGTCTCTTCATCCTACTGGATGAAGCTGAGGAATTTCACAGGGAAAACCTTGCACTGCATTTCTGTTGCATGTGTCCAGCTCTGTGTCTTCTCCACAAGAGTTTTTGTTCTTCAGTATCGTGATCAGAAAAAGGAGAACGGTACAATTCCTGATGGGTATCAACATCAGGCAGTGATAAAACTTAGGACATTTAGGATACAGTAAGAGGACATCACTCAAATTAATCACCCTTGGCTGCTACACTGCACATTATTTATGCCTTCTTTAATAATAAATAATTGTTCATACATTACAATCAGTAACCTGAGTGGAACTTTGAGCAAGACAATTACCAGCTCACTTTCTGTTATTGTACAACTGGCAGAACTAAACTAACAGAAATCTCAACATAGAAAATTGAACTGTCACCTTTCACATGAAATAGCAATATCCTATGAAATGAGCCAAAGAGGACCAGTTTCTGCCCTTTTAGAGCCAGTGATGGGATAATTGTTCTTCAGAGAAAGGCTGCCCCTAGATGGTGTCTGAAGAAGTCTTCAGGACACTCATTTCCTACTACGATAAAGTTAACAGAAAAATTACCTTTACACACTGGTGGTGATGGAAACCATCCAAAGTAATAGCACTGAGTCGAGGCAGGTCCCACTCTGACATAGTTTTTTGCACAGGTAAATTTCACAACATCTCCATTGTGGTACTTCCCATTCTTGGGAGAAAAATCTCCATTGAGCAATGTCAGCATCTCACATTCTATTGCTACAAAGACAAAATATAAGAACATAGAGTGTACACTCTACAAGTAGTACATGAAATGCTGCTGATTAGAAGAAAAAGTCTTAAAGGTTTCACAAGGTGTATACAATGACAGTGATTAACAAACACAATAATATTCACCAAGACACTGGGGTGCTGGACTCCATTCCCCATTTATGTCACACCTTGAGGTACCAGTTGGCATATTATTTGCAGTTTGGTATCCCTCCAAACATGCATACTCAATTGTATCTTCAGGCATGAACGTGGTTTTATTTGCATGGTAATTCAAAATCTTCAAATAAGGGGGTTTGCATGATTCTGTAGAAAAAGGAAAAAAAACAGTTAGTGCCTTTTGTGATCCAGAAACACTGCCCTTTGGAAGCAGCATTTCTGCAGGTGCTTTAGTGTGTTCTAGTCTACTTTCACTAGATTTAATTTCAGTATATTTGAAACATTTAAAATTCTTCTTTGCCAGAATACAAATGTCAAATGTCACATGTAGCATGTTCACATAGGATCTATAACATCAATCTTTGGAAATAGGTGTCTGGAAGTAATATCTGGCGTAAATATTGCTTCCTTAGATTCACTTCCTTTCCTTCTGCTACATTATTAGTGGTGTACTCCTGTTCCCCACTGTAATTTTGTGAGGGGGTCAGAAAAAAAGCCACAAAATCCTATCTAAGTCTGAAACAAAAGGAAAAGATAAAATATCAGCTGGAGATGGTCAATATCACAACACTTGCAGATTAAGTCTCTTTTTTTACTATCCTACAGCCCTGTTGAAGAGAGGAAGGAACTGAGAGGAGAAAGGCAACAACAGTATGGATGCCATTTCAGGAACAAGAACGCTGGTGTTTTTCACAGATGTCCTTTTTCACACCAGGCCATACAGGTACATCATGCTTCTTATGCATAATGGTAACATTTTCAAATAATTAATCTCATTTTTCTATGGTTTGGTCACATTTAAAGCAAGTTTTTGGCAGAATCCCTTGGTTCATAGACATTTCTTCATAAATCTTCCCTCCTGCATGTGAAAGGTAGAAGAATTGTGAGTGACTTTGGGCATATACCTTGTATCAGATAAGAATCAGTGGAGAGCTCAGTGATTATCATCCACTTCATGCTACAGAGGCCCAAAAAGATAGCTCACCCTGAAGACAGTAGGTATTTTCTCACTTCACTTCTTTTAGGGTTTTCTGTCTATTTGTTGAAGCTCCAGAAAGGTAAATCTCTGGAGGATTGGTCCTCTATCTCAGTTTGCCTCTGCCCAGTAAGAAAACTCTACCCATCTAGATGACACAAATCTGAGCATATAGGACATCACATCTACACCAGGGGCAATGACAGCTCTGAAGCCTTTCAGCACTCACTGATGCACTTTGGAGCTGGAGTCCATCCATTCTCCTGGCACTGTATCACTCCNGCTCTGTCTTCACATGGGTAAGAACAGAGGCATGTGTCCCCTCTGCAGGAGTCTCTTCATCCTACTGGATGAAGCTGAGGAATTTCACAGGGAAAACCTTGCACTGCATTTCTGTTGCATGTGTCCAGCTCTGTGTCTTCTCCACAAGAGTTTTTGTTCTTCAGTATCGTGATCAGAAAAAGGAGAACGGTACAATTCCTGATGGGTATCAACATCAGGCAGTGATAAAACTTAGGACATTTAGGATACAGTAAGAGGACATCACTCAAATTAATCACCCTTGGCTGCTACACTGCACATTATTTATGCCTTCTTTAATAATAAATAATTGTTCATACATTACAATCAGTAACCTGAGTGGAACTTTGAGCAAGACAATTACCAGCTCACTTTCTGTTATTGTACAACTGGCAGAACTAAACTAACAGAAATCTCAACATAGAAAATTGAACTGTCACCTTTCACATGAAATAGCAATATCCTATGAAATGAGCCAAAGAGGACCAGTTTCTGCCCTTTTAGAGCCAGTGATGGGATAATTGTTCTTCAGAGAAAGGCTGCCCCTAGATGGTGTCTGAAGAAGTCTTCAGGACACTCATTTCCTACTACGATAAAGTTAACAGAAAAATTACCTTTACACACTGGTGGTGATGGAAACCATCCAAAGTAATAGCACTGAGTCGAGGCAGGTCCCACTCTGACATAGTTTTTTGCACAGGTAAATTTCACAACATCTCCATTGTGGTACTTCCCATTCTTGGGAGAAAAATCTCCATTGAGCAATGTCAGCATCTCACATTCTATTGCTACAAAGACAAAATATAAGAACATAGAGTGTACACTCTACAAGTAGTACATGAAATGCTGCTGATTAGAAGAAAAAGTCTTAAAGGTTTCACAAGGTGTATACAATGACAGTGATTAACAAACACAATAATATTCACCAAGACACTGGGGTGCTGGACTCCATTCCCCATTTATGTCACACCTTGAGGTACCAGTTGGCATATTATTTGCAGTTTGGTATCCCTCCAAACATGCATACTCAATTGTATCTTCAGGCATGAACGTGGTTTTATTTGCATGGTAATTCAAAATCTTCAAATAAGGGGGTTTGCATGATTCTGTAGAAAAAGGAAAAAAAACAGTTAGTGCCTTTTGTGATCCAGAAACACTGCCCTTTGGAAGCAGCATTTCTGCAGGTGCTTTAGTGTGTTCTAGTCTACTTTCACTAGATTTAATTTCAGTATATTTGAAACATTTAAAATTCTTCTTTGCCAGAATACAAATGTCAAATGTCACATGTAGCATGTTCACATAGGATCTATAACATCAATCTTTGGAAATAGGTGTCTGGAAGTAATATCTGGCGTAAATATTGCTTCCTTAGATTCACTTCCTTTCCTTCTGCTACATTATTAGTGGTGTACTCCTGTTCCCCACTGTAATTTTGTGAGGGGGTCAGAAAAAAAGCCACAAAATCCTATCTAAGTCTGAAACAAAAGGAAAAGATAAAATATCAGCTGGAGATGGTCAATATCACAACACTTGCAGATTAAGTCTCTTTTTTTACTATCCTACAGCCCTGTTGAAGAGAGGAAGGAACTGAGAGGAGAAAGGCAACAACAGTATGGATGCCATTTCAGGAACAAGAACGCTGGTGTTTTTCACAGATGTCCTTTTTCACACCAGGCCATACAGGTACATCATGCTTCTTATGCATAATGGTAACATTTTCAAATAATTAATCTCATTTTTCTATGGTTTGGTCACATTTAAAGCAAGTTTTTGGCAGAATCCCTTGGTTCATAGACATTTCTTCATAAATCTTCCCTCCTGCATGTGAAAGGTAGAAGAATTGTGAGTGACTTTGGGCATATACCTTGTATCAGATAAGAATCAGTGGAGAGCTCAGTGATTATCATCCACTTCATGCTACAGAGGCCCAAAAAGATAGCTCACCCTGAAGACAGTAGGTATTTTCTCACTTCACTTCTTTTAGGGTTTTCTGTCTATTTGTTGAAGCTCCAGAAAGGTAAATCTCTGGAGGATTGGTCCTCTATCTCAGTTTGCCTCTGCCCAGTAAGAAAACTCTACCCATCTAGATGACACAAATCTGAGCATATAGGACATCACATCTACACCAGGGGCAATGACAGCTCTGAAGCCTTTCAGCACTCACTGATGCACTTTGGAGCTGGAGTCCATCCATTCTCCTGGCACTGTATCACTCCTCTTTCTTGTCCTTCTGCAGTTACAAAGCCAGTGTGGCAGTTATAGGCAACCTTCTCCTGTAAACGGAATGTTTGCCTTTCCGAAGTAAAATACCCATTGTCAATAGGCACATTCTGGCATCTTTCTGAAACAGACAGACACAATTTTCTCTGAGTAAAGCACTGCTAAACTACATGCTTATAAGACACAGAAGGAGAAGGACAAATGAAGCAGCAGCAGAATTTAGAACATTTTTAAGAGCAAATGAATTTTTGCTTCTCCTTGAGCTGTTCTTGGAAGACAGCTAGAAATTGAGAAGTCCACAGTCACCAACTCATGCAGCACTGTGGATGGATGGACAGGGATTTGGTTTGCAGCAAGCTTGCAAGTTTCCATAGTTGTATGTCCACATCTAGTCTTCACTAGAAATAAAATGAATGTTGTGCAGGCACAGCACTGTGCCTGCATAAATCATAGCATCACAGAAAGAGGACCTTCTGTGCACATGAAAGGGGGAGCACACCAGACATCACCATGGTGTGCAGGCACCATCTCAGTTCTACCAAAGAGAATAATAACACTACAGCACTCAAGCAAATGTGTACTAAAGGAGCCCTTCTTGCCCACTAGTGCAGACAGACCCAATGTTGTAACTGATTTTAGGGCCACCAAGATGCTGAAGGGAGTGAAGCATCTCCCTTATGAGCACAAGAGGTCTGGGGTAAACACAAGGAAAAACTTGTTCCCAGTGAGGGTGGCAGAGCCTGGCAGGGGCTGCCCAGGGAGGTTGTGGAGTCTCCTGCTCTGGAGACATTCCAGCCCCCCCTGGATCTGTTCCTGGGTGACTTGGTCTAGGTGATCCCGCTCAGGCAGGGGGGTTGGACGAGATGATCTTCTAGGTCCCTTCCAACCACAGAATGGTATAGAAGTTTTCTTTCAGAATACAAGACCATAACATCCAATTAAGATTACTCATTTCCACCCATTTAGACTGTGGTTAAATTATGTATTCCAAGTTATATGAATCATAGAATCATAGAATCTAAAGTCAGTGCCTCTATCAGGTTGGAATTATCTTTTAAAAATACATTTACGACCCAAGAAAAGTTAGTTTGAATTATTTCTTTTGTCTATGTGAAATAATTATTGAAAGTATTTAAAATATTGTAAGATATTCTAGTAATTTCAGGCTTGGTGCAAGTCAGGAACAAAAGCTGGAAACAGAGTTATGAGAGGTAACCTTCCTATTCTGCCTCCTTTCCAGTGTGGTGCCAGCTAGAATGGAAGAGAAACAAGGATCAGGTGGCACAGCAAGAGGCTGAAAGGAGACATATCAGAGCCAGGCTGTGCAAGGGGAATGATTACTACTTATTAGATTACTGCACAGCTATGTAATAAGATTTCACTGCTGCAGACAAAGGCCTGTGACTCCCATTTGAGAGCTTACATTCTAGATCTGAATGAGCCACAGGTGGATGTTTGATGGGGTTGCATTCTGCACGTTTGTGACTGACCTCAGCAGCACAAAGGGATATTAGAGCTGCATGAGACAGTTGAGAGAATGACAGTACTGTGCTCCAGTTGTGGAGAACCTAACATTAAACTTACTAAGCAGTATTGATGGGTTAATGTAGGTAATGTGATGATTTTGGATTTACTGATTTTAGCTAGAAACCTCAATAAAATTAATGGCACTCACTTTTACGGATACATCTGGGTGGAGGTGACCAGCCATCCCTTGTGCAGGTGACTTCCCCATCTTCATGTTCAGTGTAATAGTCATCATCACAGACATATCTGAATCTTTCACCTTCCTTGTAGAAATTCTTCTGAGTATATGAGAAATGCCCATTTTCCAGCCATCCGACCTGACATTGCTCTGGAGGAGGAAGGTAAGTACATTCAACCACAGCAATTTGTACAGCAAGAACTGAGGCAAATTAACTCTTAGAAAGACAGTTACTAAAAAACAGGCCTCCAAGCACCTTTCTGTAGGTTTTTATCCCCAAAAGACATGAAACCATGTTTTGTTTCATTGTCCTAAGATTAATGAACCACATGAACAGGAGTGCAAATCACTGTATCAGCCTCTCAAATCAGAGATTTTATCAACAGCTAATCACACTGGCTCTGCAATATCCTGCGTGCCCAAGAGCCCAGACACAAGGAAGGTGGGTGAAGGAATGTTCTAGCTGTGTTACTTGAGTAACTGGACCTCTCCTCCAGGAGGACTCCACTCATTTCCTGCACTAAGCACTGAAGGCAACAGGGAAAGATCAACCTTTTGTAATCCACTGCCAAGCCCTGTCAGCAGATAGGAGCTTTGCTGTAACTGAAGATGTGTGTCAGGAGGCCTTCACTCACTGCTTTAGAGATGTTTTCTATAGTTCAATCATTAAGTTAATGTAGCTGGATCTTTTCCTGGTGCCATGCTCACTCTCAGCTTATTGCAAGAGTGTGGCACCTTCTCAGTTCCAGATGTTATTCAAAGGGACCAGACATCTCATACAGGAACCTCTAGACCAAAAGCCCAAGCCACAAAAGGAAGAATATACTTACAGAGATTAGAAACTCTGTTTGTATGTACAGCTGTGTGTGCAGATGAAAGTGGATGCATGCAGGTGCCCCAGAAGCCAGAGTAAAGAAACATTTCCTATGTACTTCTTAATCTCATGGGCAGTTTCAGGAGAAAAGCATCTCCAAAATCCAGATGCACTGTTTGCATCTGACAGTTGAGCTCTGCAGACAGAATGACAGCCTGGATGCCCTTCTAGGGGTCAACTAAAGCAGTTCTACTTTAACAAACTGTTCTTTGTTCCATCTTGGGCTTCATCAGCACAGTTTCTGCTGCACAAAGCTTTGATAATTATAACAGAATTGAGCATAAAGTGGAAATGTACTTACTGAGGCATTTTGGCTCTGGCGACCAGCCCTTTTCAGAACAAACCATTCTAACCCAGTGTTCTCCACCTGGGGTTGAATAACCACGAACACACTGGTAATCAGCATGCTGCCCAATCCTCATTGGAAAGTAATAGTTTCTGTAGTACTCCAGATTTTCACTTAACTTGCCATTTTCTATAGTTGGGTAGTCACATTGTTTCTCTGGAAACAGAATTCAACAGCAAGAGTATCAGCATCTGCATGACAGAAAGCTCAGGACACAATTAATTCATATTCTGATTCACCATCTGAGTTTTCTGCCACTGACAGAATCATATGGGAAGTTTATAGGCAGAATAAATCTTTGATTGTTCAATAGTATACCAGCATACAACTGCAAGTAGAGATCTAATGCTGAGATAACTATGATGAAAGATACCTTCCAACAATGATCTGTGTTTTGGTTTGGTTCAGATATTCTAACATTCACTATGTACTCTTATCTTGACTGGCATGTTGCTTCTCATGTGAATCACAAGCTTTCCTGACAGGGAGCAGACTGTAGCACATTTTAATACATTGCAATTATCTATTACTGCATTTCACAGAATCACAGAATCACAGATATTAGGGGCTGGAAGGAACTTAGAAGATCATCTAGTCCAACCCCCCTGCCTGAGCAGGATCACCTAGACTAAGTCACCCAGGAACAGAATACCTGTGTTCACAAATATAATGTAAATGTAGGTGACACCATTGTTTTTATAGCTGTCTTTTCCAAATCATCAAATTAAGCTTTACATCAGAAGAAACTCAAAGTATAAGCTACTCTCATTTCTCACATTTCAGTTTTTCCCCTCGAGCTCTTTTTCACCAAGCTATTTCCAACAGCTACACATCTTGTGCCCTCAGCCATGAGCCCTACTCACGGATGCAGCCTGGGTCAGGCAGCCAGCCATTCTTGGTGCATTCAGCTGTGTTCCTGCCAGTCAGTGCTCTGTAATGGTACCCACGCTCACACACAACTGTGATCACAGCACCCACTTGGTAGCTGGCTTCTTGAGGTCTGAAGTTCCCATTGCTGATTCTTGGAGGAAAGCATATAATTTCTAAACAGAAAGAGAAAAACTGGATGCTAATCTGAATTACATGTTTAAATTATTGCATAATTGTTATTTTTATAGTATATTGATATATATATAGTATATAACTGCATAAAATTGTTGCTGATGTCATGCTAATTAGAAGATTAAAACTTAACTGCAAAAATAATGGTTGGAGCAGGAACTAGAGGCAATCAAACTCAATTTGACTAATCTTTTCCTCAGCAGGTCATTCCAAAGCTGGAGCTTATGTGGAAAATAACTTTAAGCAAGGCTAACCAGTGCAGTATGGGGTTGGACTCCATCCTGATTCAGTACATTGTACATCTGATCTTCCACCATAGGTGTATCCTTCATCACAGGAAAACAGCAGTTGTTCTGATGCCTTGTAAGATCTCTTTGGAGAACGTACATATCCATTAAGAATTTCTGGCACATCACAGGTAATAGCTGAAATTGAGAAAGACAAAATTAATATATTTTTTATTATTTTATTTGCTAGGAATAAATGCCTATTGCAACAAAACTTAGGATTTATTTTTTTTTCCATATGACTTCATAAAAACTTTTGCATTTGGAAACTGTTTGAAATTTGTTTGAGAACTCTTACATGAGCTGATTGTGAGTGCCAGGTAGAAAGTGTGGTGGCCACAGCATCAACAGCAAATTGATTCACAGAACAGATTTCAGGGCATTGGTTTGGATTTTAATGGACCTCGGAATCAGTATGCAAGGCAGGGGACATTTTAAAATAATAGATTCTAATAATAATAAATAATAATTATTCTAAAATAATAAATTAGGCTAGCTGAAATTTGCAATTTACCATTTTCCAGGTAATTTTATTTCTTATTATTTATTTCTTATTTATTCCAGGGATCTTATGAGGTCCCTTCCAGCCTCACCTATTCTGTGATTCTGTGTTTCTCAAAATCTCAGTATGAATTAACCTTCTAACTTGTCAAAATACATTAGTCTGAAGAAAGGAAAATCCATTATGGTTTCTTTGTATTCACAGATTCAAAACTGTTTGTAATTACTTTGGTTAAATCAGCACTGAAGTGATTGTGTCTAGTTCTAAAGAAATTGACTGCAGCCTTGCAAAATGTACAGCTTGTAGTGAAAATGCAGAACAGATTGTCCATTATAACTATATTGGCATGCAATATTCTCTGATTTTTCTTTCTTATCCTACCTCTTCTGCATATATGCAATGGGGATTATTTACACACAAACTATACATAATTTCTCTGGAATAAAGTGAAAGTGTTGTAATTTCCCATAGGGTAACCAGTCCTTAGAAGTCTGAGAACAAAACTTCTTAATTACAGATAATAAGTAATGGCCTGTTTACCTTGGCACTGAGGCACATCACTACTCCATTTTCCATTGGAAGAGCAAATTATTTCTTTAGATCCAATAAGCTTGTGTTGTTCATTACATTCAAAATTTATAACCTGGCCGAAGGAATATTCTTGGCCTAACTCAAATGCACCAGTCATAACAATTCTTCCATTTTCTGGTGCTTGCACAGGTACACACTTTGCCACTGGAAAATAAAACAAAAGGAAAAAAACAGTCATTTTAAGAATTAATCTGTAAAATAAACAGACACAAAAAAGTTAAAATACAGAAAACTCACTGTAATTTCCTTACTTTAAACATATACACTCGTTATATGTTCAAATACCATTTGCAGCAGGTATAATACAAAACCCTAAGCAAAAAGATGTAGTTTTTATACATAGGAAGAAGCTTGTAGACCAGCTCTTCTCTGCCCCTGAAGGCTGCACACAGAGCACCCACTGAACTGTATCACCCCCTGAGGTCTGGCCTGATCTAGTCTATGATCCCATGAATCCTAGGGATGCTAAAAGAAAGGATACTTGAAAACTGGTGAAAACATTTCCAGAGTCAGGGAAGTATCATCTGAGTCACACAGTTCATTAAGTCTTGAGGCCTGAGTCTCTCTTGCACTCATTCCTTCTTACTAAAGTTCTTCCATGGGATGCTAATAGGGAGAAGAACTTAAAATTCTAAATGGCTAGGCTATTTACAAAAGTGGAGGAGAAAAGCAGCTAAAAACACACATGCTTTCATACACATCCAAAATGCCTCATCCCAGCTGTCTTTTGTAACCATGGTTGGCAGCCAAATACTCTGTCAGGGCCTTTAGGTGAGGCAGAGCTTTAAGTCAGGCTTCAAGTGACAAGACTTTGTGAATTATTTTTAACAAAAGCTTGAGTGTTTAATGTACTAAACCAGCTGAGCAGTCACAGGTATCACTGCTGCATCACTGGTATTTAAACATGTGAATTCATAGTAGCAGAGAGATCATAGAGCAGTTTTAGATTGTATGAGACAGATAAAAAGACAGTTTGGTAAGAAATGAGAAGTCAAACTGAATTTACCTTCACAGTGAGGGATGTCGTTGCTCCATCCATCTGCCTGGCAGTCACGGTAATTTTTTTGGCTGAGCATCCAGTATCTTAGTGAATAAAAAGCAGACAATGCTAAAATCTCACACCATGACAGACAGCAGTGCTGCTGGTTCTGAAGCAAAGAAAGCAGCTTCATTTGCTAACCACAGACCAACCCAAACATGACAGGAACAAGTCGTTTTTTTCCCCTATTTTGTTTGCTTTTAATTGCATATAGAAAAATACATTTCAGAAAGTAGTAAGTAATCAGTGAGGTGGCTGCTTCATTGCATTACACAGACTGCAGGAGCTGGCTACTTAACAGATAACCTGGGAGTAATTTACACAGTCAGTTGCAAGCAGAGTAAAACTCCTGTTGCCTCTGCTCTGGGACAGCTGAAAGCCATCTGACAGCATCAAAAAAGGACAATCTAAAACATATATATCTCCTACTTTGATAAGCTAGTACTGTCTTTGTTTGAGGACAACACAGCCCCAGTGCCATGGCTTCTGTTTGTCTGAAATGACAAAAAACATCTCGTGTGAAATGACACTGAAGAACTGCCTGAATTTAAGGGATTAAGGAAAACACTGATTTTTGAACTCTTTGTGGAACACAGGCTAGGTTCCAGCAATATATAAAGGTGGCAATTGCACAGCTAAACCACTGCCTTTCAAAATGAATCAGTCCAGCCACAGGCACACAGCTAAACACAATTCTATTTGCCTTGCTGCAGCTTTCATTGGAGAAGATGAATAGAGGAGGAAGAGAGAATCTCCTCCAAGCTAGCAGTGCAGACATATTAGTGAGTCTGGCAGAAATGTCTTCCTCTGAACACTTTTACAATACATTTTACTTCATCATGTCAAAAAAAAATATTTTATATAATATTTCAGGAGGACCGTTGAGTTCTGAATAGAAGACAACAGTTAGTTATTCCAGTAGCACCAGACATGAGAGTTAATTGCAGAATAAATTAAACAATAAGCAAGCATGAAATACAGTAAGTAGTTGCTGCTTCATGCACAACAAATCTGAAACTGACACTTCTTTTAATATTAATGCCTTGTATTGAATTAAATCAGGATTACCCATCATTACATCTGTACTCAACTCTGGCACCAAATACAAATTCACTTCCACTGGTAAGTTCAAAGGTACCAAACTCTATATCTCCAGGATGACCACAGGGCTTATCTGGAAAACAAACAAACAAACAAACAAATAAAGAACAGACAACATGTTTTGAATGTCACTGAGACTTGATTTTATATTATCAAAAAAACCATTTTTATTCTAAAGTATATTAGAAATGTGATGCAAAAAGCTCATCAAATTTTTATAAAATTTGTCTTAAAAATGTATTACAGAAGTATCTCCTGACTTACATTAATAAACTTCAATTTCTTCACTAAGGAATTCTGCATGAGGTTGTTATATACTCCTAAACTCTTAAGATAGTATAATAGAGATAATAAATAGCAGCCCTCATCCTAATAATGGATTTTCCATCTCAGATTAAAAGAAAAAGCATGGAAAAGTAATTTCCCACTTCCAAGAAATTGTATCTTTCATAGAACTAGCTGCTGAAGACACCTTGCATTCACTGATTCTGATAAGTCTGGACATGTCATCTATGTTCAACTTTTTCTAGAATTTTTGAAGAAAGCTCCTAATAATAAAACATTAGCATAAATTTTGTTAATAAGGCTGGCCTAGAATAAGATCTCCTGTAAAAATAATAATAAATAAAAGGTTTCCTTATGCACGCATCCTTTTTCGGATGCTGAAATAAAGATACAGTGGCATTTTGTCACTGACAGCACTGGCAAGGAAGGGGTTGTGTCAGGTGAAAAGTGCGCAGGTGTTTCACAGCAATACTCACTCCTGCACTCTGCCCCTGGGAGCTGTTTCCACGCCCCATCAGCACACTCCACCACGATTCTTCCCAGCTTTATGTACCCCGGCCGGCATCGGTACGCCACCTGAGTCCCGTGCGGGTAGGGAGGTTTGTCCCACCTTTCAACTGGCACTTCTTTAACTTTCCTAGGAGGAGGCTCTTGACAAGCTAAATATTGGAAATAAAAATACTGGTGACCGAGTCGCATGCTACAAATGCCAGAATATGTTCACAATAGCCAATGTGGCCAGAAATCCTGGGGAAATCTGTGATGCAATGAGCGTATGTTTAATACTTAATCCACATTTGTAAGAATATGAACAGCCATATAGAAGGACATGAGAATAATCAAGCATGTGCCAAGAAGCCACACTTTGACCATGCTGCTGAGCTGCTAAATTTATAAGCTCACAAATTCATGGTTTTTTCCAGCTACTTTAATATGACAGTGTATTTCCACTCATTTCAATATATTTCAGTACAAATGACTGCTGCTGCTGTCCACTAGAGGGTACTACCCTACTGCCAAAAAAGCAGCGACTTCTTTTCTTAGCAAGACTAATACATCCACTTTTCATCAATATTTTTGCAAAAATCAGTAATAAGCAAAATGAAGAAGGCTCCTCTAGCTAGTTCAAATGTGTTTAAAATGTTTAGTTTACAAGAAAAAGAAGTCATTTGCAATGGTAAGAATTTTTTTTTTTTTTCTAATGCTATATATTTTTTGTTAGAGGTTGTTAAAGTTTGTGCTTCTAGTTTGCAAGCTAATTCAGTACACTCTGAATTCTATGGTTTAAACCCTGGGCTATTTAGTACAGGAAGAGCTGCTCTGCTCTATTCCTCCCTCACCTGCCTTACTTCTGAGTTGCATCATATTTTTATTATCTTCTGTACAGAATGAGGTCTTTAAACTCCTATTTTTTTTTCTTTTAAGCATAAAAATATCACATAAGTCTATTCACCACTAAGACAGCTTCTTTTTCAGTTTTACTTCAGCTCTGATTGTCCTTTACTGCTCCTGACCTGATGTCAAACTATGTGCTACCATCAAGTCCTGTATTAATTACAGTTAATCACTCCTACTTTTTAAGATGCAGTTTCTTAGTAGCTTGAGAAGAAAAAACCTGCTGGCAGGATGTACTTGAAAGCTATATTAATGGCATCATGCAATCACCATGCATACTGGCCCAAACTGGGAGGGGTTTATTTTTATTATAAATACATACTCTCAAATGCTTTCCTGAGAGCCCAGGAGAGCTGGAATGAACAATTAACATTGATATGTGAGCTGGCTCAGCCAGACCTAGCTGAAGCAGTTTTCTTGCTGTCACTGCTAGCAGCAGCTTCACAGGGTTAAGCACAGACTGAATTCAGGTGGAATTAGTTTCCAGGCCTTGTGCAAAACCTCAGCTCTTGACCACTCCAGACCTGAACTAAGAACCCTGTGTGACGCACAGTAAGCTGTCCCAGAGAAATCAAATATTGCTACATCCACATTCCTCTGCAATCTCCCTGAGCTACAGAAAGCAGAGAAAAGGAAATATAAATTCAAACAAACTTTCTTCGCACATTTAAGGATTTTTCTGACTTCTTTTTAAACAATTTAGTATTAGTTGCTTTTGAGAAGTATTTATCATAATCAACTAATGTTGATATGATCATATTTATCATATTAAAAAGATAATGCATTTCATTAATATTCTGTTTTTCCAGTTTTTCAGTCATCAGTCTGTTTTAATTAATAAGATCTTCATAATCTTCACCTAAAATTAAAAGCAGCCGGAACTGAGCAAAGACAAATGAGATCAAAACCATATAATAAACACCCTTTCTGAAACAGTCCATGCAAAGAAAACTAGACTGGAAGCAAAAGAATTAAATTACTGAACATACATTAAACAATATAAATAAAATAAGAAAACCAAAGTGCATAAAGAAGAGAAAGTACCAGAGTTTGCTATAAAGACACAGAGAACAAGAGCCACCTCTTAAAACATGTGCAAAAGCACACCTGTATACATTTATCTCATTTGACAGATTAAAAACAGTCAGTGACTATTATTACAAAATATTTTGTAAGCTTTTCAGTCAATTTAATAATTCCTCTTTCTCAAATTATCTCATAGATTATTCCAGACAGAAATAAATGCACATTTATTATTTTCGATATGAATACCAGATATTTACAGGTTTTAATGTTAGAATAATTAACAAGCAGTTAGTAACAGTTATATGGCTCTAGTTTATATGGATATTAACCATTTAAAATCTCAATTACTGTTGTCAGAAGTGCATTTAAACAGGCTACAGTGCAACTCTTTAATTTGCATATTTAGTAATCCTCACATAACACTTTCAGAAGGGTTTGTTTTCATATTAAAGCTTACCTCTTTCTGCAGTACAATGCATCCAACATAGGAGCATAGCTGTGTAGCCCAGGAAAAGCATCTTAGAGACTCAGAAATCTAGCAAATGCATTGAGTACTGTAGCCCACTGTTTGCTGATCACTTCATCTTATTCCACTCCTGTTTTACTCACAAACTGCTCCAGGGGCTGGCCTTGCAAGATATTTATACTCCAATTTCAGCACTCACTTCCCCTAACCCTCTTGCAACACACTGGTGTTTGGTTTTGGTTTTTGATGTTGTTGGTGGGTTTTTTTCCTCTCCATACTTTGCTAAATGAATAAATAAATAAATGTCTGGCAGTTTTGCTTGGTACAGTCCTTAACTGAGGTTTGGCTATTTTTACATCATACTTCTTTTTTTTTTTTTTTTCATATGAATCCCTTCCATAGTCAGAAAAGCTTATTTCTTTGGTATCCAAAAGAAGCTTTACAAAGAATTTTGTGATTCGTTGTGTCTTAATATGCTTAGTTTAAAAGAGGAAAATCACATTAAATGCCTGTAAAAAATGAACTTGTCTACAAATATCATTCACGACCTGTATTGAAAACAATTGAAATAAAAGGCTGGCAAAAATGACCAAGTGACTTACTAACCCTTTGGTTCTTTTATAATACCACCAGCTACCCAGAGCAAAGGAATGTACTTGATCAAACACTTGATGAAATAAACCTAGGTGATGTTGGAGCCCTTCACCACTAGAGTAAGAAACAATAACCCAGAGAAGATGTGAATGAATTGTAAGATAAGTAGTGAACACTCCAGAGAAAAATAATAAAGATGGTGCTAAAAGAAGAATTACAAGACAAACTGGGCTAACAGAGAAACTCCTCATGGATTCATGTAAGTCTATTAACAGTCCTATTAATATTTTCATTAAATGTCCTGGCTTTATAAGAAGTGCACTCCAGTGGAAATATGGATCATTTGATATCGAGAATTAGGGGAAAAAAAAGATACAGGAGTACAAAGAGCTCTCAGGTGATGAACACAAACCAGCTGCACACCAGATACCCTGTAGTGTGTGTGACTTGCCTGGAGTACACACAGGTCGATTTCGTATATGCTTCCAAAAGAACATAAAACAGACCCTTCGCATCACTGGCTTAGTGTGCTATATACATAGATATGCTTATATTAAAAGTGATATTATCTTTTTACTGTCAACAGTTGTCTGTCCTTACACTGACAGACACCTTCTCTAACTCACAACGACATTACACATCACACCAACATCAGCACACCAACATCATCACACCAACTCCACACCAACACCATCATCACACCAACACCATCACACCAACATCAGCACACCAACACCATCACACCAACTCCACACCAACATCACACCAACACCCTGTCTGGAGTCTAACAGCTGCACTCTGCACTGCCAGTGCCTGAGCTGGAGGCAGGCTGCTGGGAGAGTCAAACAGGGAGGAAGGATGCTCTGCCTTTCCCAGAGGCTTTGATGCCAGTGGGTGAAGCATTAAACTCAATGCCTCTGGTTTTGACCGTTCTGGTCCTGCTGTTCTCCCTACTGTTGCAAAGTGTTAATTGCCCCTTACATTTCTTTCCAAATTGGCACCTTCTTCATTTCAAAACTCACTCGAACTCCCTGGTTACTGTTTAATCTGGTTGATGATCTAAACCCCTTTAATATAGAATCGTAGAATGGGTTGGAAGGGACCCCAAAGGTTATCTAGTCCAGCCCCACTGCAGTGAGCAGGAACATCTCAAACTAGGTCAGGCTGCTCAGTCTCATCAAGCCTGGCCTTGAATGTCTCCAGGGGTGGGGCCTCCACCACCTCTCTGGGCAACCCATTCCAGTGATTTATCACACCCATATTGAAGAATTTTTTCCTAACAGCTACCCTAAATCTATCCTTTTCTAGCTTAGAACCATTACCCCTTGTCCTTTTGCTACAGACCCTTGTGAACACACGCTCCCCTGCTTTGTAGGCCCCTTTGATATGATCAGCTGCAGCATATGCACTCTGGGTTTCAGCTGCTTGACCTCACGTTATCACCCTGGTGGTGTTCAGGCCATTTTAAAAAGGATGGGCCTCGTGAGAACCCTTGTTAAAAGAAAACCAATACTAGGAATTCTCTGAAGATTGCTTCGGCTTCTTTTAAGGAGAATAAAGTAACAGCATGTTCAGTCAGGAGGTTGCAACAATGACAGCAGACCTATCACGTCCAATTCTAGAAGTATTTTGTACTGCATTTCTCATTACTCTTGTTTAAGTACCACCTTGTTCTCCTGTCTTGGTGCTTTGTACTAAAATGCTGAAATTACTTGTAAAGGTGTTCTTTACCAAAAAAAGAGAAAAAGCTCTTCTATATAGAAGGAGCTGTCAGTTCTCAAATGAAGTCCTCCTACTCGCAGCCACGTGGAGATTTACTGCAAGGTTTACAGAGGTTATCACAATTTCTCACCATCTCACTCTCTTCAGTGCTGATACTCCTCTTGTTCCTACACTTTCTTTCCAGGTCAGCACATGTGTCAGAGGACTGAGGTGCACCAGGCCCATGGCAGCCCTGAAGTGGATGCTGTTCCTTTTTGGGTATGTGCTATGATGGGTTAGCATAGAAGAATACAAAGATTGGGTCATACTGTGTGCCCTGTGTCTGAAACAGCCTTATAAGGCTCCTTCTTGCACTACAGAATTATGTTCACCAGGCTATGCAAAACATGCCCTCTACACAACAAAATTTCAATTTAATTAGACAAGTGATCAAATAATATAAATTTATTTCTCATGAATTATCGAGTTGTAAGTGCCTCACACTTCTCATTCTGCCCTAGCTTTGCAACTTTATGGTGACCTTAAAACCCTGTTCTCACATTTAGCTATTTCAGTCTGTTACTGTTTCTGAATCACTATCAAACCTTTTGTGCTAGCAGAACAGCCTGCTACTGAACAGCTGTTTGAAAACTAAGCACCAAGTGAAAAGACAGGAGGACTCCAAAGACACTTTTCCCTGAAGTAATTCCAATCATTGAAGCACTGTAGTCTGAAAGGTGTATCAGACAGGAAAAACAAAATGCAAAATACACAATAAAAGTAAGTAGCATCACTAAAGATATAAAGTTATATAAGAATAGCAAGATTTGATTGGAAATAAATCCTTTTGGAAAAAAAAACAAATATGGAACAGTCTGGAGTTTGTACTGCTGCTTGTAGAAAATGATGATTACCTGTTTCTCTAAAGTTTCATTATGCATTAGTAGTATTCCACCCCATGGCTCTGCTCTCTCAAAGGACAATTATTCCCTTTACTAGTCCAGCATACAACCCAGCTACCTAGAAAAGAGGTGACATAAGCATTTATTTCTGTCAGAACCATTTCAGAAACCTACTGGATGACATTATTTATGTTGTGGCAGTACTCAGACCCCTCTCATCCTGCTCCCAGACTGTACTGTAAGATTCAGAGTGAACCAAAAGTGACTCCCAAGAATGTAGTAAACCATAATAAATACATATGTGAACTAAGAAAGGACAATCCCAATATGCTCGTGGTGACCTAACCCACTGGAAGTTCCTTTTGAGAAAAGGATGTGAAAGAGAAGAAGAGCACTGCAGGGGCAATTCCTTTGCAGCAGAGAAGTAGGGAAATAACAATGCTTTCAAATTATATTGTGTGGGAACAGAGTGTTTCAGGGCAAGATGCAAGATTTGTGTGAGCTCCTTCTGGCATAGACCTCTCTCTGGTGCAGTCACCGTGGTCACCACAAGAAACTAGGGGAAAAGACACAGGCCCAACTTACCTCTTCACACTGTTAACTTACCTGAAAGGAGCCAGGGAAAGGATGGCAGAGCCACTGAGGGCCATCCACACCTCCTCTCTCCAGGCAGGCCTTGCTCATTCTCTGTTCTTACCACCACACAGAGTTTGAGACATTAATACTCGGGCTCTTGCAACTACCTGTTGTGAAAAAAATTAATACCACTGCAGCCAAAACCAGCACAAATGCTGGAAAGTCCATTTTCTGAGATAAACAGTATTTATCATCAAGGACTCTTCATTTCAGAATTTAATCTAGGCACACTAACAGATAATGCCATTATGCTGTTCTCTACAGAAGACTCCACCTTTGCAGACTAATTTGGAAGTTAAATTGCAGCTGAAGTGGATCTGGAAATGTGAACTGGAAATGCTAAGTCCCCAAATATTCTATTCAGCTAGCAAAGCTGTGGAACTGTAAGCCTGTAAACTCTGCAAAGAAGTCATTTCCACCTACTGTTTCTCACTGCAGCACAGACTACTCCTTACAGTAAGTGTCTTGTGTATGTCTGTGTAGCAAGACAACTGAACCTCCTTCACTGGACTGTCTTTCTAGAAAGGACAGTAAGCACAAGATACTTTTATTACAAAACAGAAAGATTTAGCTGGCATTTGCTTCATAAATGCCTCAGGTTTGGCTTTGATTTACATTAATAATGTTAGGTAATAATACCAGGAGTAAAGAATGGCCCAGTGAGTGTCAATAACTTGACTAATAAGGAAGAATCACAGAGTGTCAGGGGTTGGAAGGGACCTAGAAGATCATCTAGTGCAACCCCCCTGCCAGAGCAGGGGCACCTAGACCAAGTCACCCAGGAACAGATCCAGGCAGGTCTGGAATGTCTCCAGAGCAGGAGACTCCACAACCTCCCTGGGCAGCCCCTGCCAGGCTCTGCCACCCTCACTGGGAACAAGTTTTTCCTTGTGTTGACCCTAAACCTCTTGTGCTCCAACTGACTCCCATTGCCTCTTGTCCTGTCACTGGATGACACTGAGCAGAGTCTGGCTCCATCTTCCCTACACTGCCCTGAACATACTGATAGACACTGATGAGGTCCCCCCTCAGTCTCCTCTTCTCCAGGCTAAAGAGCCCCAGCTCTCTCAGCCTCTCTTCAGCAGGGAGATCTCCACTCCCTGCAGCATCTTGGAAAATTTAAAAAAAAGAAAAAGGCAAATTCATTAAAGTCTATTTTCAGTCCCCAAGTCAGGGCCACAGATGCTTCTGACACTTCTCAGGTCCAGACTCACCCTGAGTGTACAAGCTGACATTTGTTCCTTGAAAGAGCTGAGCATGGCTCATAGCTTTTCTTTAAGACACAAACAGAGAATGAGCATAGTGACCTAGTACAGTAGTTCATATATAACAGCATCTCTCCCAGGCAGATGAGTCACTGTCTCCTCAGTTGAAGTAAAAAATTTCCCAGGTGTTCAGTGTTGTGAATCAAAATCCTAGATTTAGATTAAAATCCCTCTGTGTCCAACCTAATATACTCAAAAACTTTTCAGAACGACCAGAGCTCATAGAATCACAAGCATACAGAAACTTAGCTGATTTTATATTGCAAAGAATTTATTTTACATAGGAGCACAAAATTAAGCTTCTGTACCAACTGTATGAGTATAGTCTCAGTTAATGAGTTTGCTTTCTATTAGATCTGCTCATCTATTTAATGGGGTGCCAGTTTACCAGTCAGCTATGACTATTCCAAAATGCATTTCCATGACAGAATAACTGCAGAAGCTTCTAATGTTTCTGAGCTCCTCAAGTATGAAAACAAATGTTACATTAATCAATGAAGGTGGAAAGAATAATGAGGCTGCTATGAGATACAGTAGAAACACCATTAATTTCCCAGCTGATCTATGATTCACAGACTTCAGAAAAGGACTAGTTAGACTAAGTGCTTTACTTTCATAATCAGTCATTATAATACACAAGCTGCACCTCACCTCAGTTTCGGCAGCATGAAGAGATACCCAAGGCAAAAAAAGGAAAATGTTTTCTTAGAAGAGGCAGGCTGTTCAATTGGAGAAGCAGCCACGAAATAAAAAAACTGGTTGGACATTAACAAATATTCTAAAGAAGATAGATCCTAGAATTTTGGTGGTTTTTTTTGTCTTCTTAATTAGACTTCTAGGGAGCTCTGACCTCAAAACACAGCACGGTAAACTGACAAGAATGTGTCAGCAGAGCAATTCACTATTTTATTTATATTTATCAGCCAAAACAAAGAGTGAGCTACCTTTGAACTCTTGCTATATACACACATTTGTTTTACTTCATCTAAGAAGCCTTTCTGAGAAACACATTATAAATGCTGAATGCAGCAAGCTGTGAAAAAAGGGTCTGCATTATACCCCAGTGATCCCAGCATTTCACATGACCCGGGATACAACTCTCCACAGAAACAACAATCAGAAAAGCTAAGTTAAACAACTCTGTGCTAAGGAAATAAGGAAGGATATGTCTGTAATAACAGCAGAGGTAATTCAAGTTCTGGAGTAGACTGTCTGATGGTAACCTGCAGAAATCTGCCATCACAGCAAGAAGCCTCCAGACCTAGATTCTCATCAGGGCACATTGTTATGGGACACACTGCAGGCTGCCACACTGAAGCTTAGACTGTGTGTCATAGCAGCTTTTAACTATCTTACCCTCCACAGAGAAATCCAATTGAATGGAAAATAAAAGGTTCACTCTTCAATACACAGTATGAATACATGCATCTGTTTAAATAGATGATATTTCAGCCACATTTAGGAAATAAATTTGTCACTTAGCCCCGATCTAGCAAAATCTAAAACTAAATACTCCATCAGTGTTAATACCATTTATATTCCATTCCAGGAAAGAAATGCTGTAACTTATTTTGTTGAAGACCTAATGCAGGAAAGCAAATGTGGCAGGGGGGTTGAACTCGAAGATCTCCAAGGTCCCTTTCAACCTCTAATACTCTGTGATTCTGTGATCTTGACAGGCTGTGAAAATGTAATATTTATTTATCATGAGTGGCATTAGATGCTAAGTGTGACAGTTAATCTAAATTACAATGGACCTTTAAAGGCAAACCTAAAATACATTATTCATTACTTAAATTTGGTGAGAGTGAATTCAAACAAATCATTAATATGCATTTCATCCATCGGCTAAGAAGTTTAAATACTTCATGAGCTGTACCTCACTTTCAGGCATTGCCTACAAATTTCAACCACTGAAACAAATCCATTTCCTGGTCATTTTTGCAGGGCCTGTGGCACCAGCACTCCCGTATGACAGCCCTCAGTCAGAGTTCAGACTGAGCAGTGCCTTACCGCGCTAGCAGATTAGAGATCTCAGGAGCGCTGGCACAAGGCAGGAGACACAGGTCGCTGTGCCTCAGCAGGGAGCGACAAGAAAAAAACGTGTGCTCAATGACCTAGCACAGGAGCCACACAGAAGGGTCCTGGAAGTCTTTAATAACTTTTTTTTTTTTTTCACATTTTCTGGCCTAGATAACAGCCCGAAGTGGGTAGCAGCTGAGGCTGCCAGCTGTAGGGGACAGGCATGCGGGGGAACCCCACGAGTGCTCCTCAGCAGCTGCACCAGCCCCGCGCCGCTCTGGTGCCCAAAGCGGGAACCTCACAGCGGAGCGCCCTGTCTGCCAGCTGGCGGGGACCGACGCAAAGCCACCCTAAAGGGCCGTGTGCCTCTCAGCCCGGGGAACACCGCGGAGCTCCAGCCGAAGGGGCACCGCCTGAGCGCGGCGGGACTCGGAACGCCCCGCACGGTCTCCGCAGCGCTTCAGGGCGGTGGTTCCCGCCCGGCCCCGCCCCCCCAGAGCGCTGTAGCCGGAGCGCTGCCATTGGGCGGCGGCGGGAGGTTCCCGAGCCGTCAGCGGCCCGGGCTGCGGAGCGCGGCCCCATTGGCTCCCCTCGGCTCCCCCGCGCGCGGCGCCCCGCACGAGATTTGCATGGCGGGGACGGCTCTTTGTTGGCGGCCGCGGCAGCCGCTGCGCGCGCGTTCGCACG
>VYZU01085931.1:114934-130789 GCA_013401355.1 Ceyx cyanopectus
CCTCCTCCTCCCCCCGCCGCGCGCCGGCAGCCCAGGGCGGGCCTCGCGGGGCGCCTCGCGGCGTGAGGGGGAAACTCTCGGCCCGGGGGCCGCCGCCCGCCCCTCGTGACCCCCGGCGCGAGCCGCTCCCGCCACTTCTGCGAGGCGCGAGGAGCGTTCCCCTTCCCCGGCGCGCGCCCGCCGCCTTTGTGCCCACAGACCCCGCTGGTTGCCGGCGGGACGCGCAGCCCCGAGCGCCGCTCACGCCCCGAACCCTCCTCGCTCGCTGGATTTCTCCCCTCCCACTCGGTCCGGAGGGTGGGGGTGTGACCGCCTCTCGGCGAGGCAGCGGCGGCGGGCGTCCCCCCGGTTTCGGGGAAGGATGGTGGACCTGGACAGCGAGGTGCCTCCGCTCCCCCCGCGCTATCGATTTCGGGACTTGCTGCTGGGCGACCAGGGCTGGCAGAGCGATGACAGGTGAGTGCGCGGGGGCCGCGGCGACAGCCCGAATGGGAGCGGGCGGTGCTCCGCGGGCAGAGGACCCCGCCCCTCCCACAGCCCGCCGGAGAGGGGCGGCTCAGCGGCGCGGGCCCCAGCGAGGGCTGGGGCGGCAGCGTGCGGGGCCCTGGCTCCGAGCCCCCCTGACGCTCCGTGCGAGCCCCTCTGTCCCTCCAAGCCCCCGCCTCTGCCGCTCCGGGCCAGCGCGCTGTGGAAGCAGCCCGGAGACAAAGTTTGTCAGGACAGGGCTGCGGCGGCCAGCGAGGAGCTGAGGTGCCCTGTCCCCCTCTGAGCCGGGGACGAGTCGGGGCCGGCGCCCCCAGGGAGCCGCTGGTTACCCCCCGGCCTTCGGAGCACGGCCGAGGGCAGGAGCCGTGCCGGACAGGTACCGGTACCGAGCTGTCTCCCGCCGCTAGCGTGCGCTGAGGGGAGACCCACACAAAATACCTCTCTGCCGCTCGTCCGAAAGCGGAGGGTCAGCGTCGCTGGCTGTGGTTATTGGTCAGTCTTTATGCCTCTCTACATGCACTTTCTTTTTATCCTGGGAGCCGAGGTGGATGTGGCTATCGTTAATTTATTCCTTTCTTAATTATTTTAAAGGCTGCCAGCATCTTTAGTTGCAAACTGATAGATGAAAGGTATTTGTCTCAGATGTCTTTAAAAGAAAAAGAAAAACACCCAGCGCTTCTGTGACAACAGAAACCAAACCAGAAATGTGTAATTTATAATGCTAAACTAACGGTGTTCATGAACACTAACGGCACCATTCCACTCCATTTACCCGTGCAGCATGGTGTGTGAACAGCCTCTTACACAAACCAGTCCTGCAAAGCTATGTGTGAGATCCACTTTGGAGCAGCAATTGATTGTGGTCAAATAACAGAAACACAGAACTGTCTAGCGATATATAACAACGTATTAGGCTGATTTTTAATTCAGCCTGTTTACATTGTTAGGATGAGTCTTTAATTAGATGCAGTCAAACTTTTAATGCTTGTCTAGATCGTTTAGATTTTATTGATTTGCCTAAGAAAGATGAATTCTCATTCACTGGTGGTCAGAATATGATGCAGATATGTAATTGATTATCACTTTTGTTTAGAAGACACTGAAACAAGTGAATTGCAGTTATTCAAATAGTTACGAAATGGTAAATGACATCTTAAGGCAGTCACAAAACATGAATACTGATTGCAAATGACAACATTGTAACTGTCACAGAGTTAAAAAGTATGTTTATCAAAGCAGGGTTTTATAGTTTAGAAAATATACCATAAGTATATTCTGTATACATAACTTCTGGTCTCAGTATTCTTTGAGATTTTAGAAAATGTAGCTATCATACCTACATTTTCTTTTCTACAGAATAGGAAAAAAAACTGCAACCTTTCTTATTTTAACAACTTTAGCTAGGGTTTTGGTGGCTAAAATAAAATATTATCTGTATACCTTTTTGGACCACTGTGTGGCTTTACACTTTTTCCAGCTCTAAACTTGTGTCAGGCACAGTTGTTTGACTTATTAAAAGTTAAAGTTTAGTTCTATGGAAGCAGCATGACCCAGTCTCCAATGGGAAACAGTGTAAATGCAGTTACACGAACCATAGCATTCATTTAGCTGTAGAGATGTCTATTTCAAGCCTATGTGCACTTAAAATGAAAAGCAACAATCCTTAAAAAGTATTGATAGCAAAATTGTAGCATAGCAGTATTACAGAGCATGGGTATTGTTAGAAAACTACAGCAAAGGACTAGTGAAAAATGAGGAGTTATTTAGTTATTAATATTCATGCAAGCATTACAAGAAAGAACTCTGGCACATGTGAAATATAAAACATGAGCCCAGGACTGAAAATGGCTAGTGGAAATTACTGTCTACATCTTGTTCTGTTCTGAGGCTGGCACAGCTGCACTATGGCAGGAAGGCTGTGCAATTTTTTCCACCAATTCCATCAGGAATGTGCTTCACGTGAGGCTGTGATAGCAATACTCTTTCCTCCAGCTCTTAAAGTAAATTTAATAAAAAAATATTGAATATTACCTTTTGGTTGTCCACCTTTACAGTGGGGTCCTGTTCAGATTCTTCTTTTTCTGTACTGGAGGATATTCTTTTCAGTACTGAAATATTATTCTAATTCCATGTTGCTGGCACAGTCCATTATAGAAGAAACATGCATATTCTGCATAGATATTGTTAGATGGAATATCTAGAATGGTAGACATACTTTCAGGAAATACTTAATGTGAAAGACTTCAGACCTGTGGGAATCCTGAGATAAAAAAAATATAGTTAGCAATTATTAATATTGTACACATGTATCTTAATTTTGTTAGGTTTGGTTGGTTGGTTGTTTTTTTTACTTTGTACCCTTACAGAAGTGGTTCAGATTTGGTTTTGGTGAAATGCATCTTTGGTATTCTATTGAAATTAGTGTGCAATATAGATATTGCCAAAGGTGTCACTTGTGATCCCTGCACTGGAGTGGAATATCTGAGTACTAAAACACAGCTGAAGCAGCCTCACAGAACAGCTACACAAAGCTAATGATCAAGATAGTTCATTTCAGGAGGTTATTTGACCTTGGCTGACATGCTGGAAATTTCTGCCAATTTCTAGTTCATTGCAGCTAGTTCATTTCACTTCCAGCTCCATGAAACACTTTTTACCTTCATTTCTCCAATACAGTAACATCCATCCCACTGCTTTTGCATTTCTCTCCCAGAAATACAATGTCCCTTGCACAGATGAGGTTTCTAACCAGCTCTGTATCTGGCTTCAGTAACAGATGGGTTCTGGGCTGTCATGTTTCACAAACTGCCAAACTGAACTGTATATTATTTTTCATAAAAGAAGTTGCTGTGTGTAGTAGAACATGGTGAATCTTTGACAAATGCATTTGTTCAGCAAATACATTATTTTTAATAATTGATTATCATTCTTGATTTGCTGAGTGATTTCTTCAAAAAAAAAAAAAAAAGGATGTTTAAACAAACTGTTTTTTTAAATGGCTAAATTTTCAAAGGACCTGGTTCCTTCTGAAAACTGTGGAGACAAAGCTTAATGCTTACAGTACACACATTTTACATTGAATAGTAAAATACCCATTTATCCAGATAACTGAGTAAAAACTCACCTGTTTCTCAGTCACTATATAAATACATAAATATCACTAATATCCCTTTGTGGATCTCACCGTTTGCTTTCATCATTCAGAATGTCTGAAACTGAAACAGATTGTTTTGGTTTGCTGGGTATTCTGAGAAGTTTCTTTACCATATAATGCAGTTTGTCGTTCAGTTTGGCTGCTGGGAACGGGAGGAATTTAGTGATGAACATAGCAAGTTATTCAGCTGCTAATTCAGTAAACCACCTAGCTGGAAATTGGGCAATACAGAACACCTCCACATCAAACAACTGCATACTTCTGCCTGCCCGTGCTCACTGGTGACTGTCAGGACACAATTCCCTGCTGTAAATCCCAGAAGGCACTTCTAACAGTCCTGTGTCAGTGTGAATTAGTGAGTAAAGCCCTCCCTCTTCCTTGCCTTTGGGAAATCACCTGAGATTGTTCAACTAAAAGGGGATAAAAAGCCCACACATTCCTGAATCAACTGCTTTAAAATACCTGAGTCTAGATTTCACTTGCACAAAAATTCTAATTTCCTCAAAAGAAAATTCTACTGTGGTTTCTTCCAAGTATTCTTCCTATTTCCTTTAAGACATAATTTAGTCAATGTGGCCTTCACATTTTAGAAAGTGTATTAGCTTGAATGAGTTCTTCTATTTAATGGAGACCAGAAAAAAAAGGGCTTAAGCAAATTTATCTTGATTTGCCCTTGTGTGTGTTCAAAATAAAGTGTTTTAGAAGCCTAAAGTTCTATTTTAATAGTTTGATTGAAACTGCTCAAGATTTTAATGGTTTAATTCACCAAGAGAACAAGTGTTTTCATAGCTGCAGTAGGACTTTGCACAGTACTAGTTACAAAGTTTCAGTTACTCTAAACCCTGAAAAAAAATACGTTGCAAGTATGGGCCAAATCCTTTCTTACTATGCAAAACCACTTCACAAAGGATTAAATAAAAATATTAACGTCTGTAAAACCACTGCATTTGGCCATACCAAGAGGACTGAGTTTGCTCTTTTGAGGCAGATTTAGTACAGTCTCACATAAGTAAACTGTTCATATGTCTCCATACTCACCTTCCTTGTAAGTTTATTTTAGGATCGAGTCCCTGTTATCCATAAAAGAGGGAATCTTGTATGAAACAGGAGGTAATGTTTTGTAGAAGGTAATTCTGCCAGTGTCTTGCTAAGGTCTGTTTTAGCATCATTCTTACAACAGCAATGGAAGCAAAAACACATTGCTTCTATATTCCATTTAAAAATCTTCAAATGGAATATAGACTTTTGTAGTATGGCTCAGTAAAAGTTTTGTAACGCAGAGAAGCTTGAACTGCCCTAGCTTAAAAACTCTAATGAATCAAGTAGTCTTTCTCCTCTGGGACAACATGATGCACACTTTGTCAGTGTGCTTGGTACTTCCATAATTATTTAATTATACACTTATTATTACTCCAAAGCTCTTATTTTTCCATCTAGAACTTGATACATACTACTCTACATCTGGCAGACACTCTAATACTCCGTGGGGAACTGAAGCAGTTCTTTCCCAGATGGTTTCTCTCTTAATTTTATGATTATTATTGTATCACAGCCAATTACTATGATTATTTATTTTGTAACAGTAAACTTCTGTGCAGCAGTGATTTACTCTCAGAAGAACTCTTCTATAGCTCACCTGGTACAGGTATGATGTCCCTTCCAACCTGTATTCTGTGATCCTATGGAAGGGTGACATCGATTCATACCACCTCCCTTTTATCCTGCAACAAGGAAAAAAGATCACTTGGAGCATTAGAAATGCCTGAACTTTCAAAATACTTACTGTAAAATCAACCTGCCAGCCATTTCAGCACCATTCATTTTCTAGATGTCACAATTAAAGGTGGTGTTCTGTACTGTATGTCTGAGTGCTTGTAGCTAATACACAGAATGATTTAAAAGTGAATTAATCTTTTTTTTTTTTAAGTAAATGAGCAAGTGAAGTCCTTTCTGGAGGCCTGCACACTCTGGTCCCATAAATGTGTGTCATTGGAATGAATGTCATTCAGATACTGTAAAAGTTCTGCAGCAGAGATTTGCTACAGAATGCCTTAAAACAGCTGTTAAAGATTGCAGCCTCCCCCATGCAATCATCCCTAATTATGTTAGCAGTCAGCTTCCTGGTGGGAAGGAGCAGTAAAACAGAAACAGTCATTAAGAGACAAAACACAGCGTTTACACGCAGACCAAACAGTGATATTGTTATTTACTCAGGAGTATCTAAGAGGGAGGAATCCTGCCTCCACTCACAGCGATCTGTGAGGGGCTGCAGGTTGGTGTTGGAAGCAGGCTGCTGAGTCTGGCCTGGTGCTCGACTTGTGGAGTCGTGCTAGCTGGGCAAGGAAGGCACTGGGTTCAAGTTATCCACTATACTATCTATATTATCTATAGATCAAGGTATCCACCCAGTTACCAGGAGGAAATGTGCCCACCTGTCTGGCCAGGTGACACGAGTCTCCTGCCAGCCCTAGGCTAATATTGCCATACCCAGCAGATAGCCCAAGAGCATACACCTGGATCTTCACCATGGACTAGCTCTGACAGAAAAGCCCAACTCTGCCTCCCAAATTCTGTACTGAGTCAAACCACTTGGCTTTTTGCAAAGGAGTTTGCTCTTCAGCTTTTCCTGATATTAAATTTGACAGCGTTTACTGTACTTCAGATAGATGTAAGATACAGAGGTACTTCAAAGTATTATGATTGTTAAAATATTTAATAAGGAGTAAACACTATAAAGTAGCCTGACTCTTTTATTGTTCTAAATAGACAAAAATGTTCTAGAGGTTTTATGTTTTTCTCACTTTGTTCTGTCTTCCCCTTGTGACTAGAAAAAAGCTGCAGCACAGATAAAAGCAGTGTTACCAAATTAAATCTGAAACAAATAGATGGGGAAAACAACAAGCTCAGCTGCAAATGGAAAGTTGTGGTTAAATCTGTGCCTTCTGTGACAACACCTGTTAACACAACATTTCTGACTCTGGAAGGGGATTTAGTTTCCCATCTGCACCCCAAAGTCACAAGAAGCTAGGGGCACTGGTCACAGCACTAGCCCTGTGATTCCCACTGTGAAGCACAGACAGCTCTGACAGAGGTGGTCTGAAGGCTGAGCTCTATTTTTAGCTGCATGTACCCTTTGAAAACGAGCAGGCTATGTTTTCCCTGTGTACAGTCACTTGCTCAAAGGTGTTTAATCAAACAACTTTTCTTAAAGGCTTTTTGTAAATAATTACTGTTTTGCTCTCTCAGTAGTCATTCAGAAAATACAAACGCAAAAGGTGGAACAAAATATTCTGCCAACGTACAAATGTTCATTAGCCAACCACATTTTTATAAAGACCATCAAAATCTAAGTAATTTTTCACCCACCTAAGAGTATCATAAAATTGAAGATTACCTCTTAAGAGTATTCCAGATATCGTGCATCTCATTGACACTGAGAAATTCACTTCCATCTGTATTCAAACTGACCCACTTATCAATTATTTTTGTACTGAGACCAACCACAGATTGCATGAAAATTACAATTTATCTAAAATGATACCAAAAACATTCAGAATGCACTGAATTAATTTTAAAGGCTTGATTAGTTTTTGCTTCCCATTTTTTCTCTGCTTTGGCAGTTCACACGTCAGAGCCTGGAGTCCAGGAAAAGCAGCAAAGTGAACTATTTGTGCTGCATTTATGAATCCATTTACTACAATTAATTGGGCAGTTGCTGTTTGTGACTAGCCCAACTGGCCATTCAGTGTTGGGATTTTAGTACTGCATGTGGGAAGAACAAGGCTAACTCCTACAAATGTTTCCCAGTATAAAGGAAGTGTAGGAGAGAAAGGAACTTTTGTGAGCCTTTAATTAGGTTTTGTGCCTTTTTCTGAGTCTTCCTGAATACTTCGTATTTATCTGTTAAATATTCACCCTAGTTCACTGTGTAACCATTGAGCATGACCAGGGGAGACAAAGCATACAGAACTCCCATGATTTCAGGGCAGTCATCATCTCAGATTCAGCTCTGTATTTACTTCTGAGTTGCTGGCATTCCAAAGGCAGCTTCTGGGGGACTGTACAAGTGTTGCCAGATTGCAAGTCTGAACTGTTTCAATATGTAAGTTTGAAAAAAAAGCCACTCCTTTTAGTAAATTTACCCTGTTCTGAGCATGTGTATAAAAAATTACAGTTTTTTTTTCTTTTCCACTTTTTAACACTTCAGCTATATATGGAATCGCAGAGAAGTTCTTCCTAGGCTTCTTAAAGGATCTGTGGGAAGCTTGAAGGTTTTTTTTCCCTTCAGTTCATACATGGTTCCTATCATTCTTAGTCTGTAACTAATTAATATTTCTAACCTAAGTAAATCTGCAGAAATGTGGGGAATTGAGCAGAATACAGAAAAAAGGAAGACATTTACACTAGTTTTATTTATTGCTTTGGATATATTTGCATGCTACCTACTTTAACACTACTTCTGTCAGGGGAAGGAAAAATGTAGCTTGCAGAAGAAATAAAGGTTTGCACAAGAAACATTTAAATGATCTGATGTAAATGGTATTCCATGGCTTATCTGTTTTGTGACAATGATCAGCACGTGTTTCTTGAATACAATCCAAAAGATAATGGTGTCAAGTTTTTAGTTACTAAAAATTCTAAAAATAGTACATTCAGTATTGTTATCTTTTAGAGTACTGTTATTAACTAGTGACATTTCTCCTTTGGGCATACTCCTGGCTATCAAGCAACAGCTATAAAAACTGGGCTTCATTGTGTGGTGGGGTGTTTTGTTTTTTTTCCTCAGAGTGCGTATGAAGGTGAGGAATGATCAGAATTAAACTAAATATTTAGCTAGCTGTAAAGGACTATGTTATTTACCACACAACTTGGTCAGTAAATTTCCATCACGACTTCTGGTAACTCTGAAGAGTCTATTTTAATCTTTCACTCAGAAGAAACCAAAGAAAGGCTAAATTATGATACTTGGATAGTGGTTTGGTGAGAAGCAGCACGACACTTTATTTTAATTGGAAAGCTAATTTCTTCAAAGCTGAAAAATCTTGTTCAAGTTTTCACTGTAGATTACAGGACAAAAAAGAAAAAAAAAAGGATATTTCAGCATTTATTCCCTATTGCAAAACCTAATGTATATAACCTGTAAAAGGCATTGTACCCTAGAAATTATGCACAAATGTAAAAATTCCCAAACAGCAACCTTGTTCCTTCTTTGCCTCAGTGCCATCGCTCCACCCGCAGGCAGTAGCAGAGCTGAGGCTGCACTGTGGCAGCAGGACACCAGTGTTACTGCCATGCTGCTCAATGTGGGTTTGTGCAGCCTGGGTTTTGCTGCAAGACTCCAGGATGCTACAGCACTATTGTAAAACACTGTTCTGGGCAGTTTCACTCCCTGTGCTTCATTAAGTATTCATCAGAACAGTGTACAACCACTAACTCCACGTGAGCAGAGTAGCCAAGTGTTCTGACAGTTGCAGAGACTCGGCTCACACACACATACACACACACACACACGACCCTTCACTTAAGTGACTTGCCAAGACATTTTCATCTTTTCACAGTAAATGTTTGCAACGTTTTTTGTTTGACTGCAGTATTTATTTAGCAATCTGTTGATCACTTTTCCCTCCACCTAGGAGCATAGCAAATACTTCACCTGCCTTAGACAGTACTGATCTTTATATATAATACTCATGTCTGCTTTATGGCTATTATCATTTGCATGTCAGCTGTGTATTATTTTACCAAAGCAATATACACAGCAGAAAAACAAGGGGTAGTCATTACCAATTTTATTGTGCAGCTACATTACCTGAACACCTAATCTATGTACTTAGGAATATAACAGCTTGTTTCAAGTGTTTCCCCTCCCCTTTGCCTAAGCAGTTTATTCTATACCTGAAGAATAGAATAAATACTGTCCCATTTACCCACAATCTCCTTTGTGACCAGTTGTACAGAAGTCAGTCTGGTTAATAAATGCTGATGAACACATTTACACCTAAATGATCAATATATTCACACCATAGTAAGAGAGTTGAAGTATATGGACTTACAGCTTTTTTCACAGAATCACAGAGTGTCAGGGGTTGGAAGGGAGCTAGAAGATCATCTAGTGCAACCCCCCTGCCTGAGCAGGGGCACCTAGACCAAATCACCCAGGAACAGATCCAGGGGGGGCTGGAATGTCTCCAGAGCAGGAGACTCCACAACCTCCCTGGGCAGCCCCTGCCAGGCTCTGCCACCCTCACTGGGAACAAGTTTTTCCGTTTACATGGAACCTCCTCTGTTCCAGCTTGCACCCACTGCCCCTTGTCCTGTCACTGGTTGAGACTGACCAGCGTCTGGCTCCATCCTCTCTGTACTCACCTACTACATAAGCATTAAAATGGTCCCCCCTTCATCTCCTCCAGGCTAAAGAGCCCCAGCTCTCTCAGCCTCTCCTCAGCAGGGAGATCTCCACTCCCTGCAGCATCTTGGTGCCCTGCACTGCACTCTGTCAAGCAGTTCCCTGTAGTTCTTGAACTGATGGGTCCAGCCCTGCACACAATGCACCAGCTGTGGCCTCACCAGGGCAGAATAGAGGGGGAGGAGAAGTAAAGTTACCTTCCTCTTCAGTAAGTTCAAGATCATTTATTATATTAAAAATGTAGAAAAAAGATGGTATGTTTCTGAGCCATAATAGCAATTTTTACTGCATATTCTTTCCAAAAGAGAATGTCTTCTGTGAGAACAGGCACTCACTTTGTGTTGTATCAACCCTAGTTATTTACTTTTGGGGTTGTTTACTTCTTTTCCTTATTATAAGCATTTGATTTTTTTACCTTCAGTATCAATCTCCTGAGAACCTTTTCAGATGCCTTATAAAAATTTAAGTACATGATGTTCACTTCAGACTTCCCCCTTATCTCTTCCAATTATCTCATAATGGAGCAGAGTGCTACAGCTCATATTCTATTTATAATCTGTCATTTGCTTCATTCTTAGTTTGTTCCCAGACTAAATCCAACTTACAAGTCTTGGCATAGGTACTATTTATTTATTTTAAATTTTATTTTACTTAGTGTTATTTTTCATCTCTTGTTGATATTCTAACCAGAACTTCTATTTTTACAGTTCCTAACATACATTATAAGAATACTTCTGTATTCTTATGATAAAATTACTTTTACCATGATTTTATTTAGCTGCTATAGTAAAACTCTTATCACTTAATAGTGTGATTACAAAATATGTCAGTATCTGGCATTCTGGCCTTGTCTCTGTGACTGGAAACTAGCATTTTAGCAATATTATCATAGGAGTATGATAAATGGAATATATAAAACTAAGTAGAATTAAGATATTAATTGAATAACTTTAATCATATGTCTGAGACTGCTATACTGATGTTCACACCCGATTAGGACATATTTGTGCTAAGAACATGGCTTACATATTATCTTCTGCCTGTTTCAAATAGTAAGGAGCTTTCCAATTCAAGTTTCTATAGAATTGGATCCTGGAGATTCTTATAATTATTTTTTTTTCAGACAAACCATCCTTAGTAGTGCATAAAGCCAGGAGGAACAAAAGAACATTGTAAGGAAAGCACTGAGGGTCTTTAAAAAAAATGATTTTGCACTTAATACATCCTTGCTTTGTATTTGTATTTGTATTATTAATTGTATTTTGATACAATCCAGAGGCCTTGAATCTGGGTCAGACCATTGTAGAAAAGCACTGTAGGGAAGCAGAGCAGCAGATTATTGCCATTTCAAACAAAACGTGGCAGAAGTCAAGCAATGTGCAGCAAGTAGGTGGAGCACAGGACCTGGCTGTGCAGATCAAAGACAGACAGAACCAGGAAGGATTCAGAGTACTCAACTGTCCCTCATCTGCAAGGCATGCAAAAGACTCAGACTTGAGAGGCACTTCTGAAGAGCATTTGAAGAAAGTAAACATAAAAAATGGAAGAATGACTGAAGGAAAACCAGACAAGATGAGAGGAGTTAGTGGGACACAGCCTTCTCCAGACAGAGCAGCAGCTGGAGACTTGCTCTGTAGCTGTGCTTGTGTGGCAGGGCAGGACAGGGCTTCAGCTCAGACTAACTACTGCTTCTCTACAGTGTGTTTAGCACAAACACCCATAAATCCTCCTTTTGGGATACTACATTTATGCACAGTCTTACTTGTACAGTTCTGACTATGCCTTTAAAAAGATCAATGTTTTTTACGAACACTAAAAATTGAAATAAGGAACTATAACATGCTTTAGTTTTAGTAAGCTGGAAGTGTATAAAGCTGTTTCAGTTGACTGTAAATTTATATATCTGAAAGTTAAAGATTACAGGTGTTCTGACCCCTGTTGTTAAAAGGGTAAAAGTGTTTGGGTTTTTTTTTTCTTGCCACTCATATTTGGCTTTGCTTAATTAGGCTTCTTTTAAAATGGAAGAGTTTGCACTGAGGCAGACTATTTAGTCTGTTATTTAGCAGACCTGACCTGTTCTGTTTGGTTTGTTATTTAGCAGACAGTGATCATTCCCAAGAGGAAATAATGTAAGGGCAGAGTAACACACTGTTGCTTATTTTAATATAGCATTATTCTGGTATGCCCTCTTTTCCAGCTTTCCCCTCCATCTACATCATCCTATTCCAATGCATATTCCCATATTCTCTCAATCTTGTTCTTACTCTCAATAGAGTGATTATTGAAATAAATCATCAGCATTTTCCTAATGATACCAAAGTGCTCCTGATGCTGTGTTCTGAAGTGTTAAAATGCACTCGAGAACTTGTGTATTAGTTAACATTTACAAAATGTTATTAAACAATCACACTGCCTGTATTAGGCTAAGAAGATGTTGCAGAGAAACATCTGTACTATTTTAGAATTAACTTGTGTTATGAAATGGACTTTGACTAGATGATTATTGCCATGATCAAGTAAACAAGTGATATATTCTGCTTAAACTGCCCCAGTGGGAGCTTTAACATCCAAATAGTGACAGATACACGACTTTCTTGTAATTCATTTGGAAATATTCTATAACTTTAAAAACACTGTTTAGTCATTTAGCCTGTAAAAATAGTCTCAGTTTAAGGAACCCATTTTGAAAATAAGATGGTAACATTTGTCCTGATCTGAAGGGGACAAAACTGAACTAATTTATTTTTCGGTGCCATGTGTAAATGTGTAAATTTGCAAGTTTCAACAATCCCGAGTGGATGTGTGCTAGAACTATAGAGCTGTTTTGCTGTACCACAAACAGCACAGAGAGCTTACAGAACCAGTGGAGGGCCTTTGCCAAAAGGCTCACTCGTGTGGGACCCGTGATGGAAGTGTGCACAGCAGCCAAGCTCTGTTAGTGCTGATGCACAGCAGGTCACTGCTGCATCACGGTTCAGCTTTAAACGGTTATGGATAACACCACAGTTTTAAACAAGACTTGGTAGAAACCCAGATACCTACAGTCACATTTATCAATGTAATTCCATCACCATCAGTGGACAACCATAGATTAGAGTTTTTGGTCATCTCCCCACCCACCCAGTCCTCCCATTATTTTCATGATCCGGGCAACTGGTCCATTAACTGTAACAGCATGATTGGCAGGGAGGTGGTGATAGCCACTGTCAGTCAAACTGTGATGCTGCACTAAGGCCCTGCCTTTGCCTCTACCCAGTGTTTATTGCTGCCATGCCTTGCCTTAGCTGTAATCACCACAGTGGTTAAGGTGACTCCGATCGACAAACTGACCCAACTAACACTCTCCAAAGAAGAGAATATCAGCAGTCTCCAACTGGAACAATTCCTAGTGTGATTCATCTGGCTATCAGCCCTTTGCCAGGGGGGCATGAACAGATACTCTCCACGTGGAGATGGCAGGTCCTTAAGCTGGTCACAAACCAACATCCTGACTTGACATGTATCTACTGCTGTCAGCATAACCCTGTTTTACATGGCTGACAAAGAAATTGTTCTTACAACTAATTCATACACAAATCTGTACCACTTGTTTATCTAATAAGTAAATCCTGCATTGATTGGTCAGTACTGACATTTAATAATAGTTGGCAAGAAATAGCATTGTTGAGAGCAGTAATGATAACGGTGAACTACATGTTGATAAACAACTAGTTAGTATACTTCTAAATATAAACAGCTATGGCATCTATAAACTCTGCCTATATGGCTCTCCTGAAAGCCAGTAGTAAGCTGGTAAATACAAATTCAATGACTCAGGGAAGACATGCATCTGAATAGTAGATAATGATTGTGCTGCTTCTGCAGAGAAATCCCCAATCTCCAGCAGTACAAGACCCCACGCAGAACACACGTGCATCTTTTCCAACTTGAGCGCACCGTAACTGCAGGTTTGTCACTAGTAGAGCACAACAGTAAAGAATTCAGGTTGCAAGGAGGAGGAAACTGAGGGCCCCTCTCTTCCCTGAGTCTGAGCCCAGTGTCTATACAGTGTTTGCCACTTGGTTGTGAGGCTGTGCTACCCACTACCTGCAGCATGTGCTACAGCTTCATGGTGGGAGCTGGTGCTGTCTGCCTCTTTTGTAGCAGTTCTCTCTCAGTTTGCAGGTGGGCTTGCTTTGGTTTTTGTTTTTGATAATTTGGCCTTCACAGATTACTACTGCAATAGTGATTTGATCTGGAAGAATTTCCCTGAAATGCTGCTGCACTCTATGTTATCTGTCAAAGCTTTCAGGTAATTTCTCTGAACGTATAATATCTTAACTGGCCAGTCCACCTAGGTATTATGTTTACACTGCAAGATAAATGTGTACACGAATTTACCTTTCTCACAGCATGAAGCTCAGCCAGCCTGCTTTGTGCTATATAAACTGCTGTGAGTGCTGCACAAGGCTCTGGAGAGCAGTGCTGGCACCTACTCCACGCTCATCATTCCTTCCCTGGAGGTGACAAACCAAGCTGTGGTGACAGCTGGGGGTGTCAAGAGGAAGTTGTGAGGATTAGGGATGGAAAGAAAGGTGTAAGTGGCAAGGGCAGTAACAGAAAGTAAAACTGAGTTCTTTCTTCACATCTAAGCTGAAAAACATTTGACAGTTTTGCTGATGGAAACAGGCAAAAGGTCAAATAATCAAGGAGTCAAAGATTTACATATCAGGTATCTAGAGGTGCACGTACAGACTACACCTCACTGCAGACCAGAGGTAGCAGCAACTTCATTCTAGTGAGGTAAAGGTCTGAATATTGGAATGTTGTATCAAGAATTTAGCTGCTCGCTTTCCTATGGTGTGGCAGTAAAGCCCACCCACTAGTTCCTGAAAATGAAAGATCTCCATTACCTGGACTGCCTTTGCAGAAGTGCAGACCGAGTGCCAGCCTGTCCTTGACAAGAGATGAATTCCCCTGAAAAGGTATTTTCCACTGCAGAGAGAATGCTTTTGAGGGAAGTGTGTAACTCCTGATAGTATCACACCCCAGGAAAGACAGAAGGCTTTTTCACTGGTTTCATTCTGAAGATAGCATTTTAGATCCAGCAACTGCAATATGTTCACATGTATTTTTCCCTCAAACGTTAATAGTTGTATCTGCTCCGGGTTTATAACTTTTAGATGAATAGGACACATTTCTGGCTTTGTTTCTGCTCCAAGTATCCACGATACAGATGTTTTGTATGTTTTGAAGGAAGCAGCTTTAGGAGATGGCAAAAAGGAACAAAACAGGTCAATCTAAATGGGGTCAGAGAACTTAGAATTCCTAGAGATCTCTCTTGGCTGGCCAGTTTTTAAAAAAAAGTAGGATCTCAAGTGTAAGATGTACTCATTTTTAGCTTAAGACTGGGAAAGTCTTCCATATTTGAAGGAGAAATGCAGTGTTTCTGAAACTGCAGGCTATTCTAGTTCACCTGATGTTTCTTACAAATTCTGTCTTAGTGTTTTCACTGAAAATGGCCTTACTTCTGCCATTTTTACTGCTGAACTATGTGTGAAGCTGTTAAACAGCTAAGAATCATACTCTCATCCCCATATAGTTATTCAGAAAGCAGTCACAGCAACTAAGATAGGACAGAGAAAAGTGACAAGAATATAGCTCCCAAAAGGGAGGGCACGGAATGGAGACTGCATCCCCCCAGGTCAGTGTGATAGAAAACAGCACAATGTCTTGTACACTAACTGCAGCTGGATAGGAAATTAATGTAAGGCCACAAAGACTTAAGGAATTTCAGACATTATTTTGATTGTAATTCCAACATTAAAAC
>VYZU01085932.1:0-11264 GCA_013401355.1 Ceyx cyanopectus
GGGGTCCCGGGGGAGGCGGCGGGATGTGGGAGCAGCCCGGGCCGCCGGTTGTCATGGCGAGGCCAAGCGTTTTCCCAAGTTATGTGCGACTAATGGGTTTGTGCCCCAATCGGCTCCGGGTTCACCTTTTCCCTTATTGCTCGGCTCCTCGTCGACCTCCCCGCCCGCGCCCCGGGAGGCAGCGGCGCCCCGGCCTCCCCGCCGAGCAGCTCGCCTTGCCCCGGAGCCTCGTCCCTTTGATTCTCTGCCTGCATATCAAACGCCGCGGGGTTTAGAAGCAGAGACGGAGGGAGGGAGAGGGTAAGGACTCCCGCCGACTGGAGCGCAGTCCCCGAGAGACTTTAAACTCCATCGTTTCTGTGCTCCTTATCATCTCGTTTCAGTTTTGATAACTGAGACTAACGAGGCACTGAATGTATCATAGGTTTAGTATGTCCACGCAACCGTGGATATGATTTTAAAGACTCCCGAAAACTGTGGCTGGGATTTTTTATCTTTTTTTTTTTTTTTGAAAGTTTGCTCTGTCTCGAAAATTACTCCTTCCGTGTAAGGAAAACACTCTGACCATTGGCTGGAGGCCATTTTATACAACCTCAGGTTGGTAATCATTTCAGGCTTGCATAATTTCAGGAATTCCAGGTGTCTCCTTAATGCCTTTTTCCCTTTCCCTGTCATTCATTCAGTCAAACCAGGACCTCTGTAAGCCAAGCGCTGCTGTGACAGACAGACAATGGATTCCCACCTAGCCGAGGGGCCTGCACTAGGAAATGGGTGGACTAGTTCCCTGCTTTGCTCACAAACAGTGAGGAGTGAAAGCTGCAATGTATCCGTGAGATGAAGGTGCGCATACTTAAGTATGTAGGTTGCCTCTTTTTTTTTTTTATGTTGGTGGAATTTGCAATTTTGTCTAGAGAAGAATTGCTAGATGCAGCATTAATGAATTTGTGCCACTGCAAAACGAAGCTGAGCAAATGGGAGAAGGAGAATTATTCGAACTGTTTTTAAAATGCTGTCATGTTTGTTAACAGCTGCTTAACTCCTCTGCCTAACAAGCTCTTGGAAAATAAGTTTTATTAATGACAAAAAAAGCAAAAAGGCATTCCCCCTGCTTGCTTACAATTAAATGATGACCGCTTATAATGCATTCCTTCAAGACCTCTAGTAATATTTGGGCTCAGGGGACTTGAAATACCTAATTCATTGGTTTTTTTTTAAACCAAGAATGGACCGTTACAATCAACTGGTCTGACCTGCTACATATCATGGGCCAGTGAATTTCAGCCAGACATTCTAGTATCAGACTCATAAATTCTGCCTGAGCTTTTAACCTGGCATCCAATCTTGCTCAGAAGACTTTTAAGTAACGGAAAACCCACTTCTTGCTTCAGTTATTTTAGTAACTATGTCCCTTCACTGTTTTGTTTGGCTTTTTTTTTTTTTTTTTTTTTAAATATGCGTCTATTTCTGCTCAGAATTCATACAGTTTCGTTTTCCAACATAGGATCTCATTATGCCTTTGTCTGGCACATTAAAGAGATCTCTGCTATCAGAAATCTCCCCATAGAGACACTTAGGGCACTTAAAGACTATGATCAAACCAAGTCATAGCCTCCTCTTGGATAAATTAATAGATGGGATTTCTTTAGTCTTTTCCAATAAGATGCGATTCCCAGAACCCTGAATCACTCTTGTAGCTCTTTTCTGATCCCATATTAATTTGCCAATGCACTTTTAACATGCAAACACCGCAACAGAGACAGACACAGTATTCCAGCAACGGTCTCATTCATGTTGGAAACGTTAATGGCATCATTAAGCTTACTTGTTTAAAACCCTATGCAGATTACCTTTATAGATAGCCTTAGCAATACTGACTTTATTAAAACCCCATTTTAAAAGTCGCCTGTCTTCATGCAGACTAGTGTTATTCATCAAATTCACAATGCTGAGCGTTGCTTGACCAAACTGCAGAGCTAGCTTAGTTTTTCTAGCTGAGGCTTTTTCAATGCTCCATCAGCCCTAGCCTTCAGTGGGGTTCCGGTTTTTTTTTCTTTTGTCTGTAAGAAGCAACTGCTGCATATTCTCACAATGGTACTAGCCCTGGCTGTGCACTAACAGAGAAGAAAGCGCGTAGAAAGAGCTCCACTACCTCATTCCCTCTTCTCCTTCTTACTCTCTTACAATGTCAAAGCCCCAGTTAAGCTCCAGCAAGACTTGGGATAGTTCAGTCCTTTCAGTGGACATAGTGGGGCTCAGTTTTGAGACAGTCCTTCCCAGACAGTTTACAGACAGCTTCCATGAGGGTTGCCTCAACCACAGCCATCAGTCACCTGATCCCATTCCTCATCCACGTTGACATGAACGGCTGCTCCAAAAGATGGACATTAAAGAGTCAGGATGTCCCACTAGATACTGAATGAAACATCCTCTGATAAAGAAATAGGAGCTGCCTTTCCTCTGCCCATCTTGGTGATACCTATCCATTTTTTCAGTCCATCTCAGCTTCTGTAGTGTGTAATGGCAGGATCTCAGAGGACCAAGATCCACATGCTACAGAAACACTAACTGCACTGCTCCAGTACCTTCCCAATCTCTGATCTGAGATATCCCAGGAAACACTGCATGCAGTGAATGCTAATACAGTGGGTGCTGCAAGCCTGGACTCTGTTCTGTGTGAGAAGTGGCCTGAGTTGTAGTCAAGATGCCCTAGATTATTTGGGCAAGACTGGCTTCCAAAAGCCTCAGCTGTAGCTAGGACTGTGTTGTGCTGGGCCTCACAGAATGAGGTTGAAACAGTCTGTGCTCTGAAGATATCTTTCCTTATCATTTGTATCCTCAAAAGCAGAAAATCATATAGGACAAACACAGTCTTGGAAATAGCTGGACCTCAACTTCATACACAAACCCTGTGCTTCCTAGCAGGACTCATATTTGTGGAACACTGCTTTGTTTATTTTTCTCCAAAAGGATAGATCTTTTTCCATTTTCCTAGTTGGAGAGTCACATTAAATATTATGTTAGTCATGCATCAGATCAAAGGTGCTTTTCTCACCAAAGACAATCAGACAGGTCTATGGCATCTTCTATCTTGCTGACCTCTCCAGGCTGTTCTTGCTGACATCTCTACCCTAAAAGAGATTGTGGCACATGCTAGAGATCAGGTGAGTGTGGTGGGCCTGCACAATTGTCACCTTCTAGTGGAAAGCAGCTACAACCTGCTCAGGAAAGCTGTTCCCCATATAGGAGTGATTCTTCATCTGCACATCACCACTTTTTCTGCTACTGCCTTCAGGGACATGGTGTCAATATAGTGGAAAGCCTGTGTAGTTCCTTTTTTCACCAAGGGGTGAACTACAGTGAAGTTCATGTTATGTTAGAGAACCTTGAAGATGCTACTACAACACCCAGAGAGACCCAGCCTGCCCTGCATAAACCTACACCAAGACAAGGGCAGCACAAGTTTAAGGGTTAAGTTGCTTTTGTGTATATGCCCCACCTCATACTCTGTGTCTTGAAGTTGTACTAAAACTGCCCCTTTTATCTTAAATTATCCACAATAAAATTACTTTTCCCATGACGCATGGCGCAGCCTTCATGTCCTACCAGGAGCAGCCCTCCCTTCATTTATACTTTCCATGTGCCCTCATTTTACTATGAGTCAGACACACTTGCCGTCTCTTCATATGACTTACACTTTCCTACCTCAGAGGACACGTATATCAGAAGATACATCCAATAGCCTTGTTTATGGACATCTTTTTGTACAATTGGCATCACTCCTTTCCAAATCCACTGCTAGATATTCATTGGGTTCAAATAAAATTCTCCATTATCCTCAACCATTAAAAAGTGAGCTCAGAGAAGTCACCTCTGTTGTAATGAAACACCCTTGACCTGCACTTAATTCTAGTAAGCAGCATATTATCCTCACTCGTTGTACCAATGCAATTTGTAATTTTAAAAAGCAAAAATCATTCAAACCATCAGACCTGCAGCTTTAAGGCACTGAGTACCATAGGACGGGATTGCTTCTCTTCTAATTTTCCTACAAGTGCACATCACCCAGACACTTGTGACAACCAGCTCTTTCTTCCTCACGGTCTGCTACAGCCAACAGTATTTGGATCTGAACAACTGTTTTGGGGTCTTCTCTCCTCTAACCCTCCAAGGAGTTTGTCATTAGTTTTCATGGAGCACAGAACAAGGCTGTATGTGTAAAACCAACATTGACATTTCCTTGTTTAAATATCATACATCAGAGGGGGGTCACAGGAGCCAAGGCCACCAGAAAGGGTTCCCCCACAAGCTATTATTTCCTTTTAAAAAGCACCAGGGACCCAGCAGTCTCCGCCGGGCCTCACACTCACATATCTGCTCTTCTCTGTGAGCTGGTTGGCTGACTGATGCCAGTGCCACTTAGCAAATACAGATGTTCAGGTCTTTTTCTTTCACCATGGGTCTCACTCATCCCTGCATGCAAGCCTGCTACAAAATTAATGCCTGGTTTAAGACCTCTTTTCAAGGCTATGCAGAATACACACCCCATTTGGGCACACCTCTGTCTTTGCTTCCAAAAATCTACAGCACTTTCTTATAAAATTTGAAACAAGTAGCATTCAAACTTATTTTTTAAATTAATTGAACTAATACATCAACAAATTCCATGTTTTCAGAGCTGGCACAGCCCTCGCCTGGGAAATTAGAACTGCAGGAGGGCAATTTTGCATTTAAATCAATGGAGCTCTCTTTCCCGACAAAGTTGCCTTCACACTTTGTAAAGCCAAGCAGTCCTACTAGGGTTCTGAGGAAGGGGACCAATTACATATCCTACACCTCTGGCACACCTGAAATTCCTGCCAGGGACACTTCCTGTAGGGCTATGGAGGTGTGGCCTCCCCCATCTAATGTGAAACACTGTTGTGGGGGGTACTGCTGTAGCCTTCACTCCAGTTGCCTTCTCCCATCCATCCAAGCAGCACCTACCCTGCTTCTCCTTGTTCCCTGTGTGAGTGCTTCACCCTGAGAGCAGGCTGACTCTCAAGGTGAGATCAGATGCTGAGCTAGGAAAAAGGGTGTTTGGGGACGGCTTGTAAGAAGGAGCAGAGAAAGCGACAAAAGACATGCCCTTTGCCAGAGAGGGAATGGCTGCAGGATTTCCCTTTTTATCTAAACCCCTGAAAGGATTTGCCGCTAAAAGAAAGGTAATCCACATTATGTAGAAACAAAATTACATTCACATGAACACGCGTACAAATGCATACTGTTCTCTTGTAACTGCAGGACACGGGCTTTGGGAGCAGTGGCTGTGGAGAGCCATGGCAAAGGAACATGTGCTTGAAGCCAGGAGCTTGCCTGCCTCCCTGTACCACTGGTATTGCACTTCTGGTCATCTGCCATTTCAATTTTTACTATTTTGCTTCCCTTTTTTGGGTAGGAAGGAACAATCTGCCTTCTGTGCATAGAGTGCCCAGCACACTAAAGCTACTTTCAGGTAACACAATCGTTGCAAACCTAGAAAGATAAAATACCACTGAAATTTAGCGTGTGTCAATCCCCTCATTTATCTCTAAACATCCTGAGCCTTATCCTAGTTTTCCCCGCTGTTTTGTGTTTAGATTATAGCCATAGTACCTTAAATGAAGCAAGGCAGAGTCATACCCCGAAGAGCTTACAAATCTAAACAGAGCACAAACAAGCAGCATAAACAAAGTCTGTAAGAATATGAAGATACTGTTTAGGTGGTCATGTAGAGGTCTTTAAGAATTCTCAGTGACAGGACTTTTTAAATCAGTTCTCCCTTTCTTGGAAGTGTTCTGGAGGAGGTGAGATGTTAGGAAGCAGTGAAGAAGCGAAACTTTGTGACTTGACAAACTGTTACTGGGTGAACTTCAAAGGTGTAAGCCTGGCTGCAAGAAGGCCTGCAGGCTGGCAGGGATGGGGTGTCTGTAGGCTTCTCCTGCTGGCAGGGAAGAGCTGGGGCTGTGAGAAGAGCCTGGGGTATACCTGTGCTCCAAACTGAAGCTGGTTTCATACCTTTCAGCATCCCTGCCAACTGCCCCACACCATTGAAGTTTTCCTGTTCTGCTTTAGTAGTGTTCTCCACTTTTTGTTTTGGAGGCTTACTCATCACCACATAAGAACACTTCCAAGGAGATTTTTAAAAACCTTCAGGGCAGTAAGGGACAGCAGCAGGAGGACTATCTGAACCACCTTGGGCTGAGACATTCGGACTTAGATCCATCCAGGCGTTAATTCAGTGAAAGCCAGACAGGATCAGGCTGAAACTGGCATTAAGTGCTGTTGGAAGCAAATCCAATTCACATAGTTTTAAGCACACGCAAAACATTTTCTATGGGGACCTGGAGTGCTTTACAAGAGTGCTTGAGGGACCAGGTGACTTTTAGCATGGGTGAATTTCAGCAGTATAACCAAGGCTTTATGTTGTGACTGCAAAGGCCAAGACAACAAACTGGGGGGGGGAGGGGGGTCCTTTTCCATTGCCACTGTGTTATTTTTTTGTTGGCTTCTTGTTATTTATATTGACTGAAGAGAAAGAAACACTGTATCTTAGCATGACACAAGCTTGTTGTTTTCTTTCCCTGCTAAAATGCTGGAGGTGTCTAGTTAGAGAACAGCTCTGTGCAGAACCCTACAGGAAGCTGTGGAAATCCTGGGTCCATTTTTACCTGTTGCTCTTTAAGTTGCTCAAAAGTCTTGGTCCTACTTCCAGTCAACAAACAAGACCCAGGTCTAGAAACAGTGGCAGTGCATAATACCTATGCAGTATTTTTCCTATCACAAAGCAGGGATCCATCAAGTACATGCAAACCCCATCAGGCCTCTGAGAAATGGGTTCCAGCTTTGATTTGTCACAAAACCTGCCCAAAATACGGAAGAAGGACCTCATTTCAAGCCAACCTGAAACAGTTACATAGACACATATCCGCTCTTGTCTCATTCTTGAACTCTTCCTTCAGGTGCTTCCTTCCTTGCTGTGGGAGGGAGTGTCCCCATGCCCTCACTCACATACACCTCCTGCTCCCTGGCAGACCAGAACGTAGCCTGCTCTGTTACGTGCTTTGTCCATGTGCTCTGCTTAGAGTCTGTGCCCATCTTCCACCCCTTAGACAGCTCCAACACCAGCCGTGCCTGCAGCATCAGAGCAATCGCTTGAAGTGCAACAAGGGCACCCGAGTCACTTACCACCTAGCCAGCCCTGCCTGCTCTGCTCCAGCAAGAGGGACACAATGCTCTTGCTCCCAGTTCTTAAGCGGCACTCAGAGGTACAGGGCAGGTTATAGATTTTTGCCTCTCTGGCTTTTGGGCTTAGCAGTGCTGCTTTGTGTCTGCTTGGCTGCACAGGCTGCTGGCTTGATGCTTTCCCCCTTTGCTTCTTCCATCATCCCCAATGCATTAAAATCTCCTTTAAGGGCCAAGGTGAAGGGGTGGGGAGGGGGGCACAGAGGGAGAAGGCAGGCTCCCAGGGGCCACTGGGGCTAGGAACTGGAACTGTTCCAGGGTGCTGGTGACAAGCATGAAAGTAGCTGGCTTGCTCTGCAAATGCAGGGCAGTAGGGAGCAGAGAGTCGCAGGCAGGGAGGTGTCACTTGTATGACCCGGGGCCGAGGCCACCACCGTGTCAGGGCCAAACCATCCTGGCTGGCTCCCGTCGGGCTGGGCTACAGCTTACTCCAGAGAGACACATCACTCCCAGCTCCAGTGCTATGCTCCACGACCTCCCTGGGGACACAGACATCTCTCACCGGGACATCTCCTGGATGTGTAGTCCTCCTGGCAAGCTGGCCCCGTGGGACACCCAGGGCAGCCCTGCCCCGCTACTGCCGTGCCGGCCGCGGCCTCAGTCCCGACGGCGCGGTCCGCTGTGGCCTGCCTGCCTCCCCAAGGGCTGCGGGGTGCTGCTAGCCTCGGGCAGCGGGTGTTCCCCGGACTGCGGGCGTTCCCTGGGCTGCGGGACATGGCCTAAATCAGCCCGATACACAACCCCGGCGGTGCACCCTGTCGTGAGGAGAGCCCGCGATGTCCCGCCTGGCTCAGGGTGAAGCGGGGAAGCAGGAGGGGGCTCCAGAAAATACAGTGTGTGCTTGGACTGCATCAAAAGTATTTATTTTTATTGTCCTTTGGCCATAACTTCCATCATTCCCCTTTGTTTTATAGCTGCTCAAGTTTACTTGCAAAATTAAGACAGATTTGGGAGGGGGAGGGGGAGGAAGGGGGTAGGAAGCCTTTGTTCTCTGGAGTGTGCTTGTCTTACTTTTGCATCATGTGGCCTGAGTCCCCCCCCAACTCCCCGCCCGCCCGCCCGCCCCGTCCGTATTTACTCTATCTCGAGTGAGTCCTTTGAAGGAGAGGGCAGAGCCTTCATTAACCCTCTGCGTGCCTGCTGAGCCCTCCTCCGGCAGAACCCGGGTCCTAAATCCCAGAGCCGCGGGTGTTTCTCTGACGTACAGTATCGGGGAGTGTGTCTCCAAAAAAAAAACCCATCACGCCCATCCCGTGGCCGGTCTCTGCGCCAGACGAGTGTACGAGGAGCCGGCGGCAGTGGGCCTCTCGGAGAGAGCCCGGGGATACCCCCTTGATCACTAGCAGGCTAGTCTGCTTAACACAAGGTTGGAGATGCCTACAAACTCGAAACAGCTGCCGGGCTTTGCTCCGGCCTGCCTGCTAAAATATGCCGATCTCCTTTTAATCTGTTTCATATTCACAAATTAAGCACTTAGCCTAGGTAATAAATCATGAGGCAGTTTACGAGGCTAGCAGGAGACAAACAAGTGGAAAGGGAAAACAGTCGCCTGAAAGTGTATTCAATGTATCTGGAAAGACGCGTTGAGAAAACCCAAGCCGCGCTCCCCAGGTTGGCGGCGGCACCCCGCGGCTCCGGCAACACCCCGCGGCCCCGGACAAGCCCCAGCTGCCGGGACGGGCGGCAGCGTCCACGCTCGTCCGCGCCGCGGTGCTCCGGTCGCAACCCCGGACTCCCGCCTTTGTCTCCACGGGTTCTGGCCGTCCGCACCAAGCTCTACCTGGGAGAGATTCCCGCGGCAGCCAGCCTGGAAATAATGACTCGGGCTGGCGATGACCTCGCACACACCGGTTCGACCTCGGCTGAGGCGGGGAGTGAGGAAAAGAGATGCTGGGAAAAATGAAGTGCGGGCTCGTCTCACGCGGAGCCGCTCGCAAGTGCCCGCAGGGGACGTGGCTCCCCTCGTTGGCCCAGGGGAAGGGAGGCCGGAGAGATGCCGAGCGCTCCGGAGCGCACATGTCTGGCCGGTTCGCCCCGGGGGGGTGGGCCATATGGAAAGTAGCACTTTGGCTACCTAAACTGACCCCCTCCGTCTCCCTTTCCCGGTTGGTCGCCGGTGTACGGGAGCACCATGGTTGGCGAGGGACACTTCCCTTTCTTGGTCCACTGTCACGCTCTCCACGCGAATGGGAGGCGCGGGCAGGACGGAGCTCCGGAGGGCAGGTCTTAGCCTGAGCTCCTCGGCTTCCGCGGCGGGAGGAGGGTTACCAGGTGGCGGGCGAGCCTGAGTAAGTGCCGGCAAGGCGCTGGTGGCAGGGGCCGGGGCGCTGCTGCCGGGGGTGGCAGCCCAGAACACCCCGGCGCTTTCCCCGGGCGCTCTTCCCAGGAGAGCCGCCAGCCGCCCCAGGGACTCAGGAGAAGGCCCCAAGACAAAAGAGCCGGCGCTAAGACCCTTCCTGGCAAAGGCGCAGCCTGCCGAAAGTATTTCAGAAGAGACTTTTCTCCCCTTGCCCCGGCAGGAGTCCGCGCCTGGCAGAGCCGTGGCAGCGGAGCTGCAACCGGCTGCGGGCGGAGGAGCGAGCAGAGGAGAGCTTGCGGAGCCGGAGGGGTGGGGAAGGTCGGCAGCATCACTCGGAAGAGGTGTGGGGGGGGAGCCGTGATTTAAAGGAACTCCCGCGAAAGGGAGCGACACAGACCTGCGGCCGTCCGCCGAGTGCAATCTGACGAGCTGTGGGTGAGAAGAAGCGCTGTCAGGGGCTATTTATCTCTCTCCGGAGCGGCGGCTCCGGTCTCCGCATCGCCCGCCGGTAACAATGGCAGCGGCCGGCGGCTCTCCACGCGCCTTGGGCGGCGGAACGGATGGCGGAAGGTGCCGCCGCGCTCCGCTCAGGCGGGCTCGCTCATGCATCCCTCTTGGCCACAGCCTCTCGCTACTGCCGCTCCGCCGAGAGCTGTGGCCCGCTCCCCCCCACCCCCACCCCCACCCCCCACCCCAANCCCCCCTCAACCACCCCCGCCTCCGTCCCCAGCCCCTAAGTTAACTTGAAGACAGTTTGGCCATATTTCAGTTTGAAAAGAAGGGGAAATTGCAGGTCACTGGTGCATGGTCGGGCCGGGTGCATTTTTTTAATTTAAAACGGTAGACACCGAGGCCTGAAAAGCATCTGCAGCCCGTGCACTTTAACTGCTTCTCCCGGCCGCGCCGCGGTTAACCCCTGTGTGCCTCGGCCGCTAGCCCAGAGCCGGCGGCGTCCCCTACCCGAGCGGACTTCGGCCCAGTCCGGGAAGCGAGCCCAGCGCAGAGCCGCCGAACGCTGCACCGGCCCCGATTCCGCCCCGCTTCACCAACAAACTTCGACACTGGGTCGTACCCGCCGGCAGGATGATGTCCCCGGCGGGGATGGGTGGTCAAGCGACATACTGCTCATTGAGAAGAGGCCACCCCTCCCAGCACTCCCCACCCCTTTTTTCTTAGCCCAAAGCATCACTCCCTGCGGAGCCCCCGCAGCGCCGACGGGCCAGCGCCGGGGAGCCGGACATTGGGAAGGATGCTCGGCTGCTCCCTCCGCCCCCATCCCGGCCCCCTCGGCTCAAGACCCTCTGGAAAGCTCCCTCTCGCCCCTAGCCAGCTGAGTGTGCTGATAAGGGCGGGCAATATACCGGAGAGTTGGGTGGGGGGAGGAGGGCAGGGGGGGCAGGGAGACGGAGCCAGGGTGCGGGAAGAAAAGCTCCCGACACGAGGAGCGCAGGGAGCGGAGCCCGAGCTAACTCCGGGGAGGATGCCTCAGCACTTTCTCTATTATGCATTTCCAGCACAAGGAAAGCTAATTCCTCCGCTGAGGGCCTCAATCAGGCATTTATTTGACACTCATGATGCATGAACGGCTAAACACTAGTCTAAGCGGAGGATCAGCCGTTAGTTTATAGCTCGCGAGGTTTTTTTTGATGCAGGTGAATTATGTTGATCTCTGAATGCCTCGTATTCCTGAGGGGAGGGCGGGGGG